>ASPP01008208.1:0-10658 GCA_000512085.1 Reticulomyxa filosa
ATATATATATATATATATATATATTGTACAATCAATATAAAATACTATGCATATTGAAAAAGAGGGCACTACACATACACATATACCATTCGGGGTATGTCCAATGATAGCGGATAATATAAATGAAATACAAATCCAGAAAGTTCCACAGAGGGTAAGACAAAAAATGTGTCAGGTTTGTAATCAGAATGGCAGAGAAAATACGATGCACGATGAAACAAGCAATGGCGGAGTAATATATGATTGAGATATTCGTTTGGAATGACTTGTCATCCGACGAGGAGTCCCTATCCTCTTTGTTGCTGCTTGTGCTGTAATAATTTAACACGTTCAAAAATGTCACGTGCAAGGACTCGCTGACTATTGCCAACAGTATGCTTGTCATCATGTTCTTATTCTCTTTCACGAAATATCTCACGCTTTCAAACGCACTACGCGTTTTGCTTTGCGCTATGTTCTCTGTGTTCCCATTGGTGCTGTCTTCCGACACTATGCTTTGGTTCACTGCCAATGTATTTGCTCCTGCAAAATCCACCATTTCCACGGATATCGTGTTCAATGAGGTCGTCTTTTCCATTTTGCTCGAGTCCAGTTTTTCCGATAGTTGCAGGTTATTGTTCTTCGCTGGCCTTGCTGTCGATCGCGGGTGTGACACTACACGCACCCAAGACGCCCCTCTGGTCGAGTTCTCAATCGAACGTTTACCCACTATGCAGCATAGTGACAATGCCAAGAAAAATAGATACAATACCAAATACACAAAAAAGGCAATAAAAAACATTTTTTTAATAGTTTGGAAATCACTTTTATATAAAATGTTCCCTAGTTCAAACAAACGTAAACCGTAAACTTTAGGCTTTTTAAACAGTACAAACTATTTCTCATAGCGACACTACTTTAAAATAGCACATCTAATTTTTTAATCTAAACACTAACTTACATTTGTTTTAGTTTCATAAAAGTTAGTTTAAAACAATTTATCTATCCACAAATACAATTTTGTTTCATTCTTGATTAGGTAAAATACTTCTTTTTCTATACTTTACTTTTGAAAATTGTTTAATTCGAGTAAATATTAAAGTTAACAATGCCAATTTTACAGATTAACATTAATGAATTCATGCAATCTTACACTCGATATAATCAAATTTGTCTACAGCAGCTTGACAAATACGAAAATGCATTTTTTGAAACAGGCCTCGCAAGTGTTTTGGTGAAGTGAGCAACATCCTAATAAACACTTATTCAAGTGAATCAATTTGATTGTTGATCATTTATCTTTTGTTCACAGTTGCAAAAAACAAAAAACTCCCAATATATTGGAGGGGGGACACAAGGCAAAAAATGAACTAAAAAAGTGCAAATGATTTCTAAGTCAGTCATAGAAAATTTGTGTGTTATATCTAACCTAAAAATATTCCCATTTATCTTCTTGTTGCCATCTTTTGTCTTGGTCGTAATTCCTATGTTTAAAGTGTTGCTTAATCTAACAATCACGTACTACCGGAAAGGAGTTGTTTTTTTTTTTCCTAACTTCAAAATATCATCATAGTGTTTTGCATTGCTATGTCATATGAACTGTTGCCATGTTTAAGCTGGCATTTGGAACTAAAGCACTCTCCTTTTTTCCAATACGTACAAGTAGTGGAGGGTGATGTCCACTCTTTTCTGTGTTTCGTTGAAGCACCTTTGGCGTTGTCACCGTCACTATAATTATTTGAATTGCTAGAATTATTCCAATTTCGTTTGAAACATTTTTTTCATCAAAATGACTATTAGCACCGGCACCGCGATGGTGCTCAGTGTCACGATTGTGATTAAGATTCGTGTTTGTATTGTACTTTCTTCTGTTCGTATTGCCGTGTTGATGAGGGCTATATTTTTGTTTTTTGTGATAAATATCTCTGCTCCCACTGCGACTACGGCTTTGATAATGGCCACGGCCTTGACTATGGTTTCGATTTCGGCTTCCATTTCGATCGCGGCTGCGACTGCGACTGCGACCGCGGCTGTGACTACGGCCGCGACCACGGCCATAACTGCGGCTTCGGCTGTGACTATGTCTATATTTATTATTATTTGGATATCTGTTTCTGTTGTCATCCGAGTTGATCGACATTCGCACAAAATTCTTTTGTAAGTTTTCATTTCTGCGCATCGGGTGGTTGTTTCTGCCAAGTCGACGGGGGTTGTTCGAAAAAGGGACCGCTGATCGGTTCAAATGTGGAAACGGACCGCCGGAATGATGCGGCAAGTTGGAATTGAGAGATGCATTTGGATTGCCATGAGGTTCAAAGAGAGAAGGAATTGGGATTGGAGCACGAGAGACATTGGAGTGTTCAGAGTTTGGAAAATGACGAGGAGCGTCCCCAGGCGCAATGATAGAGAACACGATAGGTGGTGGTTCAGCCTGTGAGCCCATGCTAGGAGCAGGTTCTGGAAATCGTCTTTGCTGTTCATTGGAAATGCAAAAGTGGTTCTCGAAAATGTGTGCACACAGAAGATATATACACATGTATACAGAGGTATATGTAATATATATATATATATATATATATATATGTATATACCTCTGTATGTGGAATAACCCCTCTTTGCAAGTTATTAGGCATGTCACGTATACTTTTGTTCGGTACAGGATTGAGAGATGCGGTGCGAAACATATCAGCATCTTGAATTGGAAAGTTGATGACATTGGCACGCGGCACGTTTAAGAGATGAGAAGGAGGGGAAAGAGAATGAGGACGAGATATAGCAACAGAAGCAGTGGGAGTGGCAGGATGGAAGACACTCCCAACAGTATTGACCATACCACCACCACCGCCTTTATGTCGCGATTCATCTTTGCTAAAAGGTATTCGTTGGGCGTGGTTGAGCAGCGTTTGTTGAATATGCCGCAGCAGCATTTTGTTCCCTTCGGCAATCTCTTCGTCTTCGTCCACAGCAAACCATAGCTCGCCATTGCTGATTTTGGTGACAAAGTGCGGGATTTCTTGCAGACACTTGCACTCATTGGCATTTGGAAAAATCTTCAAAGATTCCAGAATTTTCGGGTCGATACTGTGACGACATAAATGTTCGTATACGTCTTTCAAGCCCACCCATTTTTGTCCGTTGGCTGCGCTCGACTTTAAAAAACTTTGTGCGAAAAACTTGACAATGTTTTCCCACGTTTGCAAATCATTGCCATTGGCTTGCGAGTCAGCCACAGTGTCGACCGCGTATAGCAAGCTGTGCTGCTCCGTCTCTCGCATCGTCTCGCTCGAGCTCTCACTGCCAACCTGCGGTCCATTGTCTGTTGGCGTCTTATTGTCAATGTCGGCGACAATATCAAAGTCAGTGATGCTCGGATACCCCGTTGTTATCTCTGTGTCGTTCCATGATATTTTTCTGTCGTCCTCTCTCATTTGATCTGATTCTTTACTATTATTATTATTATTATTATCATTATTATTATCATTATTATTATTATTATTGTTGGGTCGACGCAATGCTCGTCGTTGCGTTCCACCACTACAATTATTACTACTTGTTGTCATGCTTTTATTGTCCAACTCTTTTTCTGGCGTGCTTGGTGGTGCTGTTTCTTGCACTTGTGCTTGACTTTGATCTTGAGTGTAGACTTTGGTTGGGGACGGAGGAGTGGATGCTTTTTGAGGCACTTGATGATCTTGCACTTGCTCTTTTTGCGTGGCGCTGTCTTCTGCAGACCACAAATTGTCAAGATATCTCACGCGTATGGAGCATATCTTTTCCACGTCAATTTTGTTACTCAAGTAAGGAGGGACTTGGTTGTCTTTGAGACCGTATCTGGTAATGTAATGATTACTCAACTCGGACGGATCGATTAGTGTCATAGCTTTTGTCTACGTAGGTGAAGTACACACACACACATATACACATACGAATAGTATGTGTGTGTAAAAAAAACGAGGGAAAAAGAAGAGAAAACAGATGTTAACAATGGCAATGTTGGGCGGATTCAAAAAATGAAACAAGGTGGTGTCCAAGGCCTTCAGGGCATGGACGGATTGGTAAATCCAAGTCCAATGGACAATCTTGACGTGAGGGAATCTGGACTGACAAATACCGACTTGCTGCGTCATGCCCACGCGACATACCAAATGGGTGACCTTGTCGTTCAAATGGTCCACACAGGTCCCGCCGTGAGTCTTGATCAGTCGCCACATTTCGTCGTCTTCGTAGTGCTTCAACGAATTGGACATGAGACCACTGAATGTCACGACGCAGTTTTCGAACACCATTTCCTTCATTTTCTCGTAAATGACGCTGCAGTCGTTGAACTTCAAAATATTGCAGCTGATCAAGTAGTCGCTCAGCGATTTCTTCGAATTGTTTTGAAACTGGGTGGAGGAGTAATAGTATATTCGATGAACAGCTTGTAGCAAATTCCCAATGTTTAGTAGTATATTGCAATCGTTTTTTTGCAACAAATGGGGCAGACCCCATTTCTCTTCTTCCAAGGGATCTTTCGAAACATTGTTTGTACCATGTTTATAAAATGGACTTTGTTCTTGTTGTTGTTGTTGTTGGTGATGATGATGATGATGATGATGACGATGACGATGACGATGACGATGACGATTATTATTATTATTATTATTTTCACCACCATCATCATCATCATTATCATCATTATCATTATCTCTGTCATCGTCCTCCTCGATTTCAGGCGGGAAAAACTCAAACTTGGGAACTTGAATTACATGCTTTGGTGTCATCCACATTTTGGGCATATCATCTACAATGAGTATCATCGACTCTTCACACTGCACGATCAGGTTGCTCAAGCGCTTCAATTTGTTCTCGCTGGTGTTGCACATCTCCTCGTGCGTTTCGCGCGTTATCATGCACTGCTTGAATATCTCTTCCGTTGGGTCGATCACCTTTAACACTTCGTGCGCGTAAGCCCTTATGCCCATTGTATAGATCGCAAGCTTAAAGTGCTTGCGCATTACATTCAAAAAAGTTCTCAAATGTGGTCTTTCTTTTATCCAATATCGTTGCTTTTATTTTTTATTTATTTATTTTTTTTTAAAAAAAGTGTGAATGGAGTCCTTGCACAGCAATGTGCAAGTGCACGTATACGTATACGTATACATACATACATACGTACAATATACTACATATGTATAGGAGAAAAAAAAATTGATTGATTGAGAGAGAAGTTGGCACACATACACACACAATCATACCAGCTGAGGTTTTCCATCTTTATTTGGCTGAGTGAAAATGATTTGATGGATGGAATCTTTGAAAGGTGACACGGGATGTGTGTGCGAAGACATAAGTTCAGCAGCTCTGGGATTGCGAGTGGCATGAACAAGAGTGTGGTCCAAGTCCAACACCAGAACAAGTTTTTCCATGTTATGTAACTGTTGTGTTCTCAGTTCCAATTTTTCTTTGTTTGTCAACACAAGATCGTTTTGAAGGTTATTATTATAATAATAATTATAATTATTATAATTATTATTATTGTTATTATTACTTGGGACAATGTTAAACAATGAAGTCATTATTTTCAATTGGGTTGTGTTCAAATAAAAAGGTGGTGGTGACATATTCCTTTTTTCAAACGCCCTTCGCTCTTGCAGTTGGCTTGCCAACTCATTTTTTACTTGTTCAAAAGTGTATCCCAATTTTTTGCTGCTTTTTTCTTTTCTGATTTTGCTTTTCTTTTTCATTTCTACATCGTTTTCAAAAAAAAATAAATAAATAAATAAATCAAAAAAAAAAAACCAAATCAAACCAAAAGAAAACTTTGGGTGACAAGTCACAAAACGCTTGTTTTTGTTGTATTGTTTGGTATTTGGAAAACAATGTGTATTTCGGATTTATCACGTGATGTTTCCAACCTGGCATGTTGTTGGTAAGTATGTAAGCAATGACTGTGCCTTGGGGAAGGTATGAAAAAGGAGTTGGCATTGCCGACAAGTGCTGAATAATCCCGCCCATTGGCGCTAACAAACCGCATTTTCGGGCATCCTTTGTTTCTATAATCCCTATGCGTTGTCCTTTTTCTACCTTATCATTTTCTTTAATTTCCCATTTTGTCAATTTGCCCACACTAGGTAGTGCAACTTTGATGCGATCCATTTGGTTTGTTTTCATGCCTTACCATTCGCATTTTTTGTTTTTTGTTTTGTGTGTGTATTTGTGTTTGTGTTTATCTTTTTTTTTTTTTTTTTTGTATGTGAGTTTTAGCCTTTGTAGACTGGTTTTGTTTTTTTTTGCTCGTGGTTCAGTATTGTGCGAAGATGCGCGTATGAAAGAAAGGGGGAAAAGGAAAGAAAATCATATCGACATTTGGCCTTTTATTGCTTCAAGTACAATCTGCTTTTACAAGTGGATTGTTGGAAATAAGAAAGTTTCGTAAGTTACTCAACAACTAACAGCTTGTTCCTCACACTTCTACACAAGTTGTTGTTTCAGTTATAGACACAAAAGCATGCGAAATATGCAAAATAATGGATTTTTTGGGTTCACCCGTCAGCAATTTTTTTTTTCTAAAGAACAAAAGAAAAAGTTCAAACATTTTTTAAAATTTTGTTTCAAGGTATCTTTGACTTAATACTTTTTAAAATTTATGAGTACAATAGATCTTATGTAATTATTCAGCTGGCGGTCACATTGAAAGTCTGGTGATGAGTCAATTAGAAAAAATGTGATCATCTATGAAATGCGAATTAAAACGAAACAATCTTGCATGAAAAAGATAAAACAATGAAAAAGATGGACAGCAAGAAATGAATTAAAGACATCAACAACAGCCTCACATTAGAAAAAAGAATTTGATCACAACAGTGAATAGCTGCTCCTGTTTACAAAAAAGCAAAAAAACAGGGAATTGGGCACAATTATGTCAAACAACCAAACAACGGTTTGAAGTTTGAAATTAAAAGAAAAACGAAATTAAGTTATTTCAGGCCAATGGCAACGTTGTAGTGCCTTCACATTATTTATTAGCGTATCTTCAGAACATATCAATTTTTTATTTTTATTTTTTTTCCTCATAGGAAATTATTGGAATGTGTTGAGTTTTATTTGAGTAGCAATAATCAAAATGTTGAGCGGTCTGTCTGGACACTGGAAAAAATGGAGTTTTTGTTATCCTTACTGTCAATTGTTTGTGCGGTTGACGGCAGACGTCTCTTTTTGGAGGGCATTTGGCTTTCTTGCGATGTGAGCAATGACTTTTCTTCAAAGGCAATGCCATCTTGCGAAGTTAGGATTGTTCCAAACTCAAATTCTAATTTGTCGTTGGAGAGTGTCCTTCGTTTCGTCTCGTCATGATGAAGTGAACGTAAAGACGGAGATAAGGAAGCATTGTTATCATCCGACTCGCTGTCTGTGGTTTTCATGCCCGCATAAGAGCGTTTCAACTTTTTGTTGTCATGGGTAGACGTGTTCGTTGCCAGTCCGCCAAAAGATATTTTGAAGGGTCCACCACCTCCTTCTTCTTCTTCTTCTTCTTTTTCTTCTTTCGAAGATAGGTTTTCCTTTGACGACAGGAGGTCTTGTTCTGTTTTCAAAGATCCAAATGTATTGAAGCGAAAGGCGGAATTACTTTTAGCATCTTTGTGCTGTGAAATAATGTATATGCAGTTGTTACTATTGTTTTTTTTTTTTAAAAAATGTTGTTTGAGTTTTTTTTTTATTAAAAAAATCCCTCTTTTTCTTCTTCGTCATGAATAAAGCTTTCATTAGTTTGAAGCATTACCTTGCGAGCCGAGCTAAGCAGATCTGGCTCCGTTTCTTTGGTCCGTTTGGGGAGCAGCAATACTTTTTGATTGTTGGCTGTCTTTGTATGAGTTGCTGTCGTATTCGATTTTGTGAAGCCTCTTCCAGAGGCAAGTGCGACTGTTGCGTGCGGAGGTACATCGTTGGAAGATGGGTGAATGGAATCGACAGCCGATTTAATCGACGGCACGGAACATGGCACTTTGTCTTCATTCGTTTTGTGAATGAAGTCCAAGGTCATTCGCACGCTCAAATCCTTCACTATCTCAATGGTGCTGCTCAGCGATGAAGTGGAGCACGAGTCGTTATCGTCATCGCTCAGTTTGTTGGTGCGTTCATTTTCCATGTGGGCCTGGGCATTGTTGTTATCGTCATCGTTATCATTGGTGACTGAATCGGGTGGTTGATCTTGATCTTTTGCAGTGGCGATGGCAGCTTCACTCGTATTGACTTTATCCAATTCCTCAAATGAAGACAAGGGTTCCCCCGTGGCATTGTTTCTTTCTATCAACATACATAATTATACATAGACATAAATAGATAAATATGCACATATATACATTATATATGCAAATATGGTAAATCCGTCACAAAGAAAAAAGAACTGGTGTGATTAGATTTATTGGCATTATCGTCCTCTTCGTCGATGCCAAAGTATCGATCCTCATCGTCTTCCACTCTCCAGGCATTGGTGAGCAGAGATGGAGATGTTTCGTGTATGGACGGGGACAAGACCATGGTTTCGTCGGTGGTAACGCTGATGGACTTTCCATCCAAAATCTTGATATACTTTTCATACAAGCGTTTGAAGACGGAAACATAGGTGATTTCTTGACTATATTTTGCCAACACAGATTTGATTTTAACACCGTTGCTATTGCTATTGCTATTGCTATTAGTATTGGTATTGGTATTGGTGTTGGTGTTGCTGTTGTGATGACTAGATGATTCGCAGGTGCCTTCGTTGCTACTTGTGGTGTGTGATTCTTTGGACTCGGAACTTGGCTGCGACGACACAACTGTGTCTTGTGACACGATTTCAGTTTCCACATATGACAAGTGACTCTTTTTTTGCACGCCGCCTTCGTTTTCTTTTTGTCTGTTGAGCGGCAATGCTTGTTCATTTGCACCCGTGTTTGTGTTTGTGTTTGTATTTGTGTTGACAGAAAGAGGCATGGACTCGTTGGAGTGAACTGTGTTATCCGTCAGGGGACAGGGAGAACACCCATGGTCTTCAATGCGAAGCTGTCCCAAGTACTGAATCACTGACGTCAAGTTCAGCTCGTTGATTTTTTCAAACAACGACAACACCGTGCAATTCAACAAGTTGTTTGTTTGCAAGCCATTTTGTTCAAAAATCCGAAAGATGTTATCAAACAGCTCCTCTTCGATGAACCGTTTGTTCCAGAAATTGTCTTTCAAGTCTTTCGACAGACAGTCACGTAAAAAGCGGATTGAGTCCATTACAAGCACCTTTTCACTTAAAGGGAGATAAGAGGGGAGAGGGGGGGGAGGGGAAGGAAAAAAAAAATGTATTTAATTATTATTATTACAACTTTTTTATTTTTTATTTTTTTTAAGAAGGAAACAAACTGCAATCGTATCATTGGATAGCGTTGACAAATTTCGAAATCGAGAATCGGTAAATCCACCAATCCATACACAATTCGCATAACGTGGTACCGCTCTTCCACTCGCTTCATTTCTTCGCGATAATGTGTGATGCATTGTATCAACACTTGCACAATAAACTTTTGCTGCAGTCTCAAGCACTCCAACGCTTGGAAGTCTTCTTCGCTTTCCAGCTCTCCACTTTGTAATTCGTTTTCGTTATCTTTGTCGTTGTCATGGTGCGAGGGCAAATGCTGCTCGTTTTGACTCCATTCCACAGTGGAAGCACATTGTCCGTCATTGAGATCGATGTTCGCCATGACGATGTCGTTGTCACTTTGGCTGTGAGCGATGGCGGTGTGCTGCGCGGAAGCCGAGTAACGCCGGTGGGATTGATACGGGTTGTGCGACTTGAGTGGCTCAAGCAATGTCGGCAGGCATTCGCTGAAGAAGTAGTCGACCAGTTTGGCTTGGCTCAGCGAGATGCCGTGGACACGTTCGATCAACATCAGTGGGAAGAACATTCCCATTATCAGTCGAAGTACATTTTGCATTTGGTCCAATAAGGCGCTGTCGGTCTAGCCATATAAACGAATCACACACAATACATCATATAATAATAAAACAATAACAATAATAATAAATATATATGTATATATATATATGTACACATATTTTATTATTATTGTTATTACTATCAGTTTGTAATGTTTGCTGATAGATTTGCGCAAAGTGTTGTATTACTTATGTAATTAAACTTGAGCTTTGACAGAAATGCCACGACAAAGTTGTTGCAAAAGATTAGGCTTGTTCGCGGCAATTTGTTTGACAATGTATGCTCGTATGTCTTCGGCCAGGTTGATGGGCGTAGATACCAAGTGGTACAAGGTTTCGACGACGACCAACCACACATGAGAGTACTCATTTGCCGGCGAGATTTGCTCATGTTCAATGCAAGAGGACAGACATTCCAGCAGCTGGTGGTCGAGCAAATTTCGATAAATGCTAATGCGATTGGCGTCGGGTAAAAACTTGACTCGCGTCATCAGCTCTTGCAAAAAGCGGAACAATATCGCATCTGGAGCTCGAAATAGCTCTTTTCGATTCAATTGACGTCGATTGAATTCTTTTTGCCATTCGGTCATTTCGACTGATTCCGTCGTTTGGTCCGTTATTTCAGTGCCGGTACGAGTTATCAATAGCGTCCCGTGTTGGCCAAGCACCTTTTCATCGGCATCGCTATCCTGTTTTATTTTATTTTGTTTGTTGATTTAAAAAAAGGGGGG
>ASPP01008222.1:0-12592 GCA_000512085.1 Reticulomyxa filosa
GAGTTCCAATTAAGGCGTTTGATGGCTTTGACAACGCCTTTTTTTTTTTGAATGGGAAAAAAAGTGGAAGCGAAATATCGCACGGTGCAAAAAAACAAATTTTGGCTGTGCAAAAAGCGAAATAACTAGGAAAAGGTATGAAGACGTTCTCCAAACACATAACAAAACGAGTTTTTCAAGGGGTTCTCAATGACGAAACACAAAACCAAGGCATTTCTAGTGCTGAAGCACAAGCAATGTTGAAAAAGTTTTTTTAAATTCTGAGAAAAAAGACATCTGCTTTTTTATCAAACGACGTTTTGGATTACAAATTTTAAGTTTTTTGTTGTGATGTGTTATTATAGTTCAACATTTGAATAAGATGACGTGGCAAATGAAACTGACTTGCCCTAAAATGTTAAGTAACGCAAAACTTAGCTTTTGCTTAGGATGAATTTTTCAATAAGATGGAATTTCTCCATTTGCTTAACATTAAATACACTCATTCAAATTCTGACCTTTGTGCAGCCTGCAATTTTTTATTAAAAAAATAAAACATCGAAGAAAAAAGTTTTTATGTTTTGAACAGGCCACTACAAAGAACAATAAACGAACTGAATTTGAAAAGGGCGAGCAATCCAGTTGTTGTACGGATTTTGTTGACTGTTTTAGCAAAGGATTCTTTGTCCTAAATTAATTTAAAATATTTCAAAAATTAGCATTTTATCCTAATAATTTTGAAAAATCTTTTTTTGAAAAAATTTGTGTATATTTAAAAAATTTTTGTGTCCGATTCTGAACAGCCGTAATTTGGGCATAACACGGCTTATGTTTTTTTCTACATACAAAAAGTGGCTGACATGTTATTGGTACACGAAACTACATCACTATTTTTGTTTTTCTATTCTTGTGAATATGTTTTAGAGCAAAATAGTTAGTAAAAAAAAAGGAATCCAAAACAAAGTGATTAAATAATTTTTGGTTCTTTAAAAGTTTGCAATGTATTTAAAAATTGATTTTACATTTTTGGAAAGATAGACAATCTAAGGTGATATTTTAGATGTCCAGCTTTTCTGCAATAGTGTGTAGTGCTTATGATGTCGTAATAAGTAGTTCTCGCACCAATTGAACTTTGGAACCTTTATTCTAACAACATAATACTCACTTTCGCGACTTGTCTTTCCTCTTTCACTTGTTGAATCTTGTTGTTTGTTTTCTCTTTTATTTAATAATAGTTAATTTATTTCTTACAAATAGTCGATTTTTCGTCAACGCAATTATTTCCTTTCATTCTGTCAAATATTCTTTATACTCCTTTTGGAATAAATATTTCTTTTGGTAAATGCTATTTTACGTCAAAATCATCAATCGATCTAATTTGGCATTTGAAATTAAAGCCAATTTTCAAGTATATTTATGCCAGCGTTTCCGTATGTTATCTATCATCAAATCCTTGGACTTTTTCGTGAGTGTCATTGGCTCTATGTACAAACAAATTAATTTATTATATAATAAATACAATACTCTATTGGTATGTCCATTAAATGTTTAAGTAATTTTATCTTTAACAAAATGAATCAAGAATAAAAATGCTGTTGCCTTTTTTGTATTATTAAATAATTATAATTAACATAATTTACAACAAATTTATCAAAATCATCCTAATGTAGGGTATGGCCCTATTACGACTTTCTAAGTACTAAGGAAGGATGGAGCCCTCAGTGGGTTAAAATCTTCTTCACAACACAACTCACTTTTGCCTTGTTTCTTTTTACTATTTCTTAATTTTATTGCAATTGTTGTGTCAATTTATTTCCTTTTTACTGAAATTGATTTTCGGAATAAGTTCCTTTCGTATTACACTTAGTCCAGCTCACTGTCCCTAACTAATTTGTTGATGTTCTGATTCATTTCAAATTTTTCTTCTTCTGATTAATTCATACAAAAAAGAATGGAAGTCAAAATTTAAAATGATTATTGTTGAATTTTGTTTCATTCTAAAAAGAATAGACACATTCTTTTCTTTTTTCTTTTGACAGTAGGTTAGAAAAAACTAATTTAACTTTTTCTTTTCTTAGATCAATCAAAGGGTTTTTAAAGTGCTTCAAAAAAATAAATGAACTAAATGCTATGTTAATAAATGAAATAATATTTCATTTACTTCTTTCAATTGAATTTTCTCAAACTGTTTCGCCTTGCAATACAGGGAAAAAAGTGATTGTTAAATGTCAAATAATCAATGTGAACGCCTTGATTATAAACGAAATAATCAAGCATGAAAGATAATTGTCTGTGATATGTTTTTTTCTTTCGTTAGATGAAAAAAAATGAAAACATAATTATTCAATTGTGTGAAATTTTTGTCATATAATAATAATTGTTATGATATTATTTGTCCTTCACAAAGATAATATTATCCATTTTTAGTAAATAAAAAAGGCATTATTGAATTTCGTCATTCAATAGTGGTAATCAACTAACAAAACAATTTGTTTATGAAATATTGAAACGTATAAATTAATTTTTTTAATGAACATAAAAGAAGTGTTTGGCATGTGAACAGTATATACTTTGATAAAACTATTTGTACATGAGATGTTTTGAACAGCAAAACAATCAATTTTACATGAAGATTTACCGTATGCAATGTAAAATATGGCTAAATGAATTAAAATATTCAAAGAAAATAGAGATTATATAGGCCTGTTGAATAATTCGTCATTGAATGTATGTTCTGGATCATTGAACGATACAGTAGTTTGCAAAAAAAAATAGTACACATATTATGTTACTTTATGAAATAATCGATTTCCACGAAAAACAAACACTATCTTGCCATATTTTTTCACACGTAATTTCTTTCAATTAAAAATTGTGGTCGATTTCTTTGTCGAAAATAGTGTTGTTTAAATAGAAAATAACAGGAAACGAAAGTGAAGCTGTTCGCCAGTCAAAAAAAGGATGTTTAAAAAATTTTAAAACGAAAAAGTGACAACATCTTATTGTGAATAACTAAACTTCCAACCATGCAACAGAACTCGTCATTCATTGGCCGTAATCAGCAACAACCTTCGGTTGCGCCGTTTACGTTTCATATCAGTGAGCTGGAATCATTGCGTGGAAAACTTCAAACGGGGGAGCAGCAGTTACTGGCATCTCATTCCAAAAACCCTCAATTTGTGATGTTATTGTCACCAAACGAAATCAACACACTTCAAAAAATGATTGAGATGACATACTTGCAAGGTCTCAGGTAATATTTCAAAACCGAACTTTTTTTTGTATCACTTTTTTTTTTAAACCCGAACTTTTTTTGTATCACTTTTTTTTTAAACCCTACCAAAAAAAAATGTCTTGCCCGCAAATTCGAACTAAAAAAAAAAAGTGGATCAGGTTCATTTTTGCCACTTCAAAACCAAATGAGCTCATCGTTGGCAGGAATGAAATCAAACATGAGCACAGCAACTCCTCCGAGCAATTACATATGTCACAAGTGTGGTGTCCAAGGGCATTATGTTTACGACTGTCCGAATGTAATCGGGAAAGGTCCACCACCATCCAACTACGTTTGCCACAAATGCAACATTCAAGGTTTTGCAAAAAAACAAATAAAACATATACAATACATACATATATATATATTCGTAGCCTATTTACATACAAGAACAGATAACCCTTTTTAAACCAATTGGAAATGTCCACTGGGCCAATCATTCCAACTTTTTTTTTTATGGCACCTTTTAAAAAAAAATTTGTGAAGTTGTGTGTAATGTATGTATGCGTGGGGTGTCACAGGCCATTGGATTCAAGAGTGTCCGTTGGGAAGTCAGCAAGATAGCAGTAAACCACCTCCAAATTATTGTTGCCACCGTTGTGGTGTACCTGGACATTGGATAAAAAACTGTCCGACCAACGCCAATAATATGGAGGACTGGAACAGCTATGATAACGAGAAAATGGTCCATGAACGGGATGAAGAGTTTGGTTTTAAACGCTCCACCAAATTCAACACACACCAGGCCGGCCACTTGCCCAAAAAAAGTGGTACTTATCTAGCCAAGGACGCAAAACACTCGAAAAGAGATGCCAACAGAATGCATCCCAGCCAAAATGATCGCGGGTATTTTTTAAGAAAAAAGGGAAAGGGGAGGTGTGTTTTTAAAAAAAAGAATTAAAAAGACATCTTGTGTGTATGTGCATGTATTTTTATTTTAGATATATAAAAACATTTTCTGAATGAAAAACCACTGCTGAAAAAAAAACTCAAGAAGGAAGTTTTTTAATAAGTTGTTTTTTTTGGGAGGAGGGTGGGAAATTTTTTTAAAAAAGAAAGCATTTTTTTAGGATGCTTTGACAAATAAATCCAAGACAAACGAATTTTTTTTTTTTTTTGCTTTGTTGTTGCCGTGCGTTTGTGTGTTATGTGAGTGGATTATGGGTTGATTATGGGTTGATGAGTAAAACAAAAAATACACTTCTTTTTTTCTTTGCTATGTGTTGGTTGATGGTTGCATTATTTTATGTTTATTTTTTCCTTTTTTTTAAAATTGTTGCAAATAAGTTTGAAAGTCTTGACGTGTTCATTTGTCTTGGCAATACGTTTTTTTATTTTTATTTTCTCTTCATTGGTGTGAATGGTTGGTTTTTGTCCCTATCTTTGTCTTTTTCTTTTTCTTCTTCTTTGTTTCTAACACTAATTTCATCGCGTTGGTATCACTCAACATAAGACGGGTTGCCCCTTTTTCCTTTACTTTCTTTTTTATTTTTTTCATTTGTTGTGTTGATCTTGTTGTGGTGTGTTTGTTTTGGTTCTGTTTTGCTTATCTTTTTTTTTCAGTCAGTGGATGTTTTATTTGTGTTTTTTTTTGTCATGTTGAATTGCTTGTTTACAGTTTTGAAGTTGAAGGGCCATCCCTCACTCATTTAAGAGAATCAAAGCATGTGAATTCATAATTAAAAAAAAGATATGTCGAACTGAACCTTGAAATCATTCAAAATTTCAATGTTTTTAATTTTTTTTCAGTTCAAAATGTGTTGATTTTTTATTTTTTGCTTTTTCCTTTTTTCCTTTTTCTCTGCAACGCTTATGTTGTCAGTTCCATATTTGAGACCAAGCTTTTGGCTTTATGAAGATACAATAATTGAATTTGACAAAAATTTTGGGGATTCAGCTCTCCCAAACGCAATGAAAGTTATTTTAATGAATAAGGAAACTGAACATAACCATAAGACTTAAAACTTTTTTTGAACTCGCACAAACCAAAAAAAAGTTTTAAATACTAAAAAAAAATATATTTAAACAACGAAAAGGTTTATCTGTGAGATACTTTTGACTTGATAACGAGTACTATGAGCGATAACGTTGTCAGCAAATACCTTTCGGAAAGAAAACGAACAAGTATTTCAACGGTATGACTGTGCAAACTGAGTGACAGAGTCGCATGTGTTGGTAGCGCTAACTAGACATATGACACGTTGTAAGTATTATTATACTAATCATACAATCACAAATGAATAAATATCTTGGGCATCTAAGTAATATTAAAATATTAGACACTGTGTAGTGAAATTAATATAAAACAACAATGATAGAAATAAAGTTATTTTATTATCTTTTGGTAGTAATGAATATACAAAGCGCACGTTAATGATGAGATATATAAGTGTTTGTAGTAATTAGATCAAATAATTACAATCAATGCATTCTTTTCAACGATAATATCAACAATCTAATTCGTATTTGAAGAGAATTTTATAGTATTTGGTAGAAACAACAGTCATTTGTTATCACTTATTTTAAAAATAATATAATTTTGTTTGATTTAAATACATTTAGTCAAAAAAAAAAAAAATTTATTATTCAACATTAGATTCGAATAATGATATTTATATTATTTTAACAAAATTGTATCAAATGTGTTACTTAATGTTATTGAATGATCGTTATTACATAATTAACATTTTAAAAAATTTAATTATTTTAGTTATTATTGTTTTGCTAGTCATAATAAATAATTAAGCAGTTTAATATTTATATATATATATCAAGATTGTTTCAGAATAACGTCAAAATCTGGAAAACAATTCAATTATGATATATTAATAATGTAGGGCAAGTCAATATTGTGAGTATCTGAACGTCAAGGGAACGGAGGAATCCCCATTAGGTTAAACTCACTCAACAACTTACTTCTTACTTTTCTTTACTTTTCTTTTGTTGTCTTGTTTTATTATTTCAATTTCTTTCGTTTTATGAAATCACTATTCTTTTCTTAGTAAAACACTTATCGTATTACATTTAGTGTACCACTACTATCAGCAGACGTCCCACAATACAGTAACTGAAATAATGAAATTTGAAAAAGATTTAAACTTAACCAAATTTAAATTACATTGTACTATGTTCGCTATATAATACAATATAGCTATTTTATACATTCTGCATTCACAAGATGTATTAAGTACACAGTTTTCACTAGATTGTAAAATGATATGTTCATAATCGCCCCGATAAAACAATTTGAATAATATTTTGATCATATAATACTGCGAAATTTTCTCCAGATTATAAATTTATTGTATACAGTTCAAGTTTTTTTGCACATTACTACTACCAGTTACTTGAAAAATGTCAATTTGTCGCTTCCCAAACAACAATAACATGATTGTATCTATTAAAAATTATCTGCATAACAATGGTAAACGAGACTCAAAGATTTTAATATTTATTCATCTGGAAAAATAAATTAAATCAAAATAAAATTAGATAAAATGAACATACACATATGATAACAAATCCATTGTACTATAATCAATTCGTAACTAATTGATACTTTATTTACATTGCTATGCATTAGTCCAATATCAAATTGCACAACGAATCTTCACAGCAATACTTAAGCGTCTGTATTTGACAGTATTCTTTGAAGAAATCAAATAATTTTGCAACACTTGCCAATTTGCAAAGTTCTGTTTATATGAATGTTTGTGAAATTCATTATTTCACAGCGTATGTGTCTTTTCAAATGTATATTGCCTTTAACCAAAAGTTGTTACAGTATATATTGACAGTAATTGATCGCTTTACGTGCTACAAATATTACTTTGAAGTAATATTGACCTTTATAGCACATGCAATAATTCTGTCGGAAACATCACACAGTTTACACGTCAATTGCATATATTATGTCTAAAATAATAAATATAAATCAGCTGTTTATGCGTTATATCATACTCAACCAAGCTAAATGATTGATACATTTTATCGTTGCCGAAAGAATATTTAGTTACATATTCGTCGACAGTAACTTGTACTTCATAAATGAAGCGACTGGTCAGTATTCTTACTGGCAATAGTCGCTTCGTATAACATGACACCAAACAAAATGCCGATTTAAGACTCAATAAATTTGTATATACCGAAAAATTTACGAAAGTATAAATATGCTGTGCAAAATAATTAGCTATTATAAGATAGTATGAGTCACTGATCTAAAGATTATATGATTAAACGAAAACACTTTGAAATAAAAAAAAAACCCTGACAAATTCGTTTTAGTCAATTCGATATTACTATACAAACTGCGATCAAAGGGCTGGAAACTGTAGGAATAGTGGTTGAGACTAAGTGTAAAACGAAAGGAACTTAGTTTAGAATACAAGTTTCAGTAAATTAATAGAAATAATTACAACAGAATAAAGAAAATATTAAACCAAGAAAAAAGTAAGTTATGCCGTTAAGAAAGTTTCAACCACCGGGGCTGTAAGGTTCCTTCGAACTTTGGGATCTATAATATCGACTTCACCACACACCTAGATAAATTATAAATTAAATTATTTATTGAATTAAATATTTTATATTGAAAGTTTTGCAATCACAATATAATGTAGTCTAAAATTTATCACTTTGCCTTTAACGTTTAAATACCTGGCAATATTTGTCAAATTCATAAAATTTTGTTGTGGCTGCTTACCGTTTAACGTGCAAAAAGAACTACGTGCTGACGAACTTTCTCGTAGTTTTGTTTAAAGTTCGTTTTGAGAAGTTGTTTGATATATTTTTGTTTCTTTAAGTGAGATTAATAATACTTGACTTGAAATGGAACAACGACGGTGAAAAAGCTTTAACTAAGACACAACGTTAATCAGTTTTTCTAAGAATGTTTTTTTCCGTGCGCCTTCAGTCTTATGGATCCGCTTTAATGGATCCATAAGGACGACTTGCGCACAAGATCAAATACATTTCACCTGTCCAGATCACTTCCTTTTTTTGATGGAAATGACAAGAACAATGGTGAAAACACTTTTAATTTTTTTAAACTATCTAAATTGTAATTGTCTTGTCTATAGATCATATGAACAGTGCTTTAAATGTTTAATGAGGTGCGATATTCCGCAGCGGCTAATAAGTTTGGAATATGTCTATAATCTTTTCTTTGTTGTGCTGCCAATATTGCCCTTACTCAACCTTTCAAAAAACAAAAACGGAAGTTTTGCTCAAATTTTTTGAGAGGGAGGTGGCAGCCCGAGATAAATAAAAATTAAATTTTTTATCAAATATCGCTCTTTTCGTAAGGTGGTTGTTTTTAGAATACTACTGCCGCTAATGCGACGTTTGGACATTTTTGTGACAATTCTTTTAATTTAAATTTTTTTTTTTGTTTAAAATAGAATTTAGCAAGCTGGAAGTTTACTTGACCAACGCTCTAGCAGCGAAATGGAATTTGAAAGAAACTTGCGAAATCATTTTGAGTTGTTTGAAATTGATTTTTATTTATTTTTTTGGCATTGTTAGTAAATTTTTCAATTTTTTATTTTACACAGTGTTAAAGCTTGGCTACTTTTTGCTTCTAAATTTTGTACTCAAAAATAAATTATCGTCTGAACCGCGCATAAGTAATGAAGAGACCATTTAACTTTTGAATTCGGCTTTGACAACTTCAGCTGCAGCGAAAACCTGTAAAACAAAAAGAGAATAAAATGCAACCGAAAAAAGAAAAAAGCTTAACCAAATCTAATATTGTTTGTCTTTCAGTTCTTCCCAATGTATACAAAGTTTCAATGACAATAATATTTTCGCGAAAATTGATCTCGGCCACTTGAACATTTTGAATTATTTCGCTGTTGGTATTTCTGGAGGGGTAGATGATATTTGAAATGTGATCTTGAATCAACGACTCGCACAACATTTCATTTTCATTACATTTTTTGTGCAGAAAATTGCGTAATAACTTTGGCAATACTAATTCGCAACTAATAGTTAATCCAGTTCCCAAATGTGCCGGTGAACTTGTCAACCATCCCAAGTTGTTGTCATACAAAAAAAATATTTCTTTGCTTTTTATTACCATTCGTAAGCTGTTGATCATCAGAACACAAATACAAAATAATTATTCTATAAAATATGTCGCCTAAACGTTGCAGAAATTTCCTTTTTGTGTGTATTCATAGCGACCTTTCGTGGACAAAAATAAATTTCTCAAAGGCACGTCGGAAGTCCATGCCATCACAATGAACAACCATTTCCAGATGATTTTCATGATTTGTCCATGCACCAACTTGTGCATCCTTATTGTAAAAAATGGACCTCGCATCGGGAAAATCTCTAGACAAGCCACTAACCAAATAGATATCACTTAAACTTAAGTCTCGATGTGGAGCCAGTTTCAGTTGCTCCAATTCGCCCAAGCATCCTTCATCAACATTTGTCAATTCAATAATGTGATTATTTTCAATTGCATTCACATCTTGATAATTGTTTTCCACATCATTTGCATTAAACACAGAAGCAGAAGTAGCAGTGGAAGGGGTTAATTTCGATTTTTTTTCATTGGTTACTTTCGAACTTTTGTTTGCAAGATTTTGAGTTGTCAGAGCGACGTTTTCTTTTTTTTCCATTATCTTGCTATTTCTCGCATTGCTATTGTTTGCTTTTATTTTTGTTTCTTGTGACAAGGGTTTTGCCTTTGTGTTCGTTTTGGCTGCTTCACTATTGTTAACGTCGTTATTTTTGCTTTGATGCTTATCTTTCGGTACATTTTTTTGGACTGGCTCTTTTCCATTGTCTCCTTTTGCTTTAAGTTTGGAGCCACTTGGTTTGTTAGTATTATTTCCGGTTTTCGTTTCGCTTGATTTTTGTTTTTTCAAATTCGTGCTGCCTGTGGTCTTCTCTTCTTTTATTTCATCATTGATCTCATTTCCAGAAGTTTGCTTTTCCTTTCATTTGTTTCGTATCGTGTGTAACTTTTGTGTACTTTGATATAGTCTCTATCTCGCTCCAAAGTCCATTGCCTTTACACATATTTATAATGTCCTCTCCCTCCTCCTTCTTTAAAAGCAAATAGACAAAAAAACAAGAATAAATGAAATGAAACATATCACGTTAAACTTTTTGCAATGGTAAATTAGATAAAACATCAGTCAATCGAATATTGACTTCTCGACGCTCTGCACGCGTGCAATGCGTAGGAAGATTGTAGCCCTTCAAATTTCTTCGGATATGGAATGTATATCGCTTCACCTTGGTCGCTAATAATGTCACTAATTCATTACTTTTGATTGGACCCGATTCATATGGGTTTGTTACTAATGATGACACATTGGATACATGTTTGCTCACTTGAAATTTTTTTTTGGTGCTCTCATTTGAATGTGCAAAATACGGCTGACTTTTTTCTATTATTTTTTCTAAAAGAGGCCAAAACACTCGAAAACTATCTTCGTCGCCGAAATACATTCCTATTGGCTCATTTGGACAATCGATCCCGACTTGAATTGCTTTGTCCAATGAAAAACCAGTTGCCGATGTTTGCTCAAACAACGAGGCGTACAGTTCTTTGGTCAAACATTTTGCAAGAAAATTATCATGGTGAGAAAGATCCGGAAAGTTTTCCAATGGATCAAAAAAACCATACATTATATCACAAAAACGATTTTTCTGGTAGTTTTTAATTTGTTTTGTCAACTTGAGAATAAACACTTGTCCAAGCCAAAACTGTTCCCCTCCACAAAACTTCGTAAAAAACAACTCATTTTATTTATTAGCCAAAACAAAATTCATTTAATTTCTTGCATGTCTCACAAAAGAGATAAACCAAAATTTTCAACTTACAGCTGAAAAAAATTTTAATTCGATAAAATGTAGCTTTCTTGAAAGTTGTGACACAAGCAATAAATTGTTCATTAAAAAGACAAAAAAGCAAAAACTTCAAAACTGCGGTAGTTATTCCCTTGAGGTAGGCACAAAAAAAGGCTTTTTCTCATTAATTTCTAAATGAAAATGGAAGATTTTGCAAATCGGTTACAAAAGATACCAAAAATATGGAACCGGGATGGAAGACGCAAATGCATTCGGCAAGGAGTTTTATTGATGGGTACAACAATAAAAAACCTCCCAAGACACTATTTTTCCAAACCAATTCTTTTTTCCCTCCCCCTTTGTTGCCCTTTCATTACTTGGGCAACCGACCAAAGAGGAGAGTCAGACAAATAAAGAAATTCCACAAAACAACCAATCAAAAATAGAAGAGAAAAAGGAATTGAAGACACGTTGGTGTTTTATCTTCGAAGACGCCTTTATAATAACCAAGCCGACAGTTTTGTGGAATTTTTTTTTTTTTATGTGTTGTGATGCATGCCATCAAGTATAAAACAAAAAATTGAAAACTGATAAGGAAAAAAAAAAGATCAAATCGAAAGAAAAAAAAAAAAAAAAATGAAATTTGAATATTTAATAAAATGATGCTGAGTGATGTATATGTCGCATATATCATATAGTGTGAATTCGGAGCTGATTATTCATTGAAAGCAAGCAATCCAAAATTCGATTGCAAGCACTTTCTTCTACCAAGGTTAGTGATTTCTGTCTTTCCCTTCAATATACTCTCACAATATGTGTATAGTATGTGCCAAACACACACAAAAAAAAAAAAAAAAAAATTGGATGACGTGGCAAATTTATATATACATATATGCATATATAAAGTTCAATGGTGATTGATGAGACACCTTCGGCAGTGGAAGCGAACCGCATTTGGGTGCATAAAAACACACCGTTTTTGGTCCGATATTACGACGAGACGAGTGACAACAAGACGAAGAATAGACAAGAGAAGATAGCATGTTTGAGTAGCGCGACTGGAGTAGACCGTGAGGCTTGGCTGAGCGATTTGCACCGACTCATATGTCACAACAACCAATCGTCATTCAATGACACAATGGAATATGCTTGGCAGAACAAGTTTCGCATGGGAACGATCTTCCAATCCGTTCTACAAAATGACATGCAAAGTCTTGCATCATTGTCGGGCGATACCAACGTGCAGCAGCTGCTGCCATCACAATCAGAAGGAGGAACGGACAAGGACGAAAAGACGGAATCGTCGACGTGGCTCGAGCAGGTAGATATCGCCGGACATAACTTGCTGCATATCGCGTGCGCTTACAATAACGCTGCGTTTATTCAAAAGTTTTTGGATCAATTCGATCCAAACCTAGCCGATCCAAACGGGTGGTCGCCTATGAGAATTTGTGCCGATGTTATGTTGTTATGTGCGTGCATCGTGTGTCTGTCCTTTTTTTTTTTTTTTTTTTTTTTTCCTTTTTTTTTTTTTTT
>ASPP01008223.1:0-12972 GCA_000512085.1 Reticulomyxa filosa
TTTTTGTCTCTAGTTTGCACTTTAATGATTTCCATTAGAATATCTCTCTTGGGATAATGTACTTCTAATACATAAGCGAACTTGCAACAGTTCTTGTTCTAACACAAACCAAAGCTGTTTCATTTCCCCTTTCACATTATTTTTATTATCTTTTTCATATAAGGTCATTCGAGTAAGTACTTGGTAACAATCTGTAAACAAAAAAATGTCACAAGAATCCTCTCAACCTCATAATCCAACGTTACAAAAGCAACCAAGCTCATTGAATAAATTTTGGGAAAGTGTAGAGAAAGCGACAAAAACAGCAGGAAAGTCAATTTCTCACGGCTATGTAAAAGCAAAGCAGTATTCAGTCTCAAAAATGGGCGTGGAGCCAACAGCAGAGTCGCACGAGGTGACCCGTGCATTTGAAGTTAGTCATTCGGAATGTCCCAATGTTTTTGCCCCTTTTTTTTTTTTATGAGCTTGTCTTTTGTTATTTTGTGCACGTTTCCTCCAAAACACTTTCTAGGCATTGAAACTGACGAAAGTGGAGATAACTTCATTGGCTGCTGCTTGTCGAGGAATGTATCAAGCTAGAGCAGGTAATTGAGCAAGTGTAGCAATTTATTGTGTTTGTTGGCAATGGGATGGGAGGGGGGGGGGGGAGCAAATTGGTTCAGTGTTCATTGCCCCTTTTTTTTTTTTTTTTGTTCAATGCACAACAAAATCTTTTTTTTTGGGGGGGGGGATGGATGTTAGAATATTCCCGTCAAAATGTAAGCTTCAGCGAAGCAGCAGAGCAAATGAAAGTAAGCGAAGACGATCGGTTGGGGAGTTTTACCAAAGAATTGGGCAAAGTGCTGATGTCAATGGATGTTAGTTGTTGTTGTCCGCCAGTATTGTGTAGTATGTTACATATATGTGTGTGTGTGCGTAAATGTATGGAAGCTCACAAAAAAAGAACCACATGCAAAGTAGCTTCCCCCTTTTTTTTTTTTAAAAAAAAAAAAAAGATGAGTGAACAAGAGTATTTAAATCAATTGCTAAACCAGTTGGTAATTCCCTTGGAACGTTTTCGTGATGAAGATATCGAACAAGTAAGCGCGCTGAAATGGAAATACACAAACGCAAAGACGGAGTATGACTACGCCGTGAACAACGTGATCAAAGCCAACAAGCCAGACACAACACCCGAAAAATTGCAAGACCTAAAGCAAAAGCGCGACGCCAAAGAGTCGGAATTGAATAACTTGCGATCTGAATTCATTGTAAGTTACGCTTTGTTTTCACTTTGCCATTGTGATTCTTCTTTGGTATATCAAACACAACAACAACAATTGGAAAGATTTGGCTTTGGTTGTTTGTTTGTTTGTCCATTTTGTAACGTATAGACATCAGTCAACAAACTTGAAGAAAAAAAATAATGAACTGCTTGCCAATGCGCAACGCTTTTATGGGTCATTGCTGACATATGCTAAACACATATCTGGTATTGTCCACGACAATCCCATTGTCCCCAAATCCACGAATGGCTTGGAACACAACAGCTATCTCACGTTTCAAGACGAAAATGACAGAAAGGATATCGATTTCTCGTCCCGCAATATTTATACGCCCGTTGACACCATACACGACAGCAGCGCCAATCATACACATGTCTATTTGGAAGGTGTCCCCATTTCTGATACTGAAACAGCTGATAGCAATGGAAGGAAAAATATGATCAATCAGTGAACAAACTTCCTTTTTTTTTTTTCCTTTTTGCACGTGTATGTCTCTTTAGGACATACACTTACACAAACACATACATATACATATATAACTATTGTCTTCCTTGAAATGCCTCTCCGTTAATATATCTTTTTCTCTTTGTAATCTTATCCTTTTCCCTGCAACGCTCTGAAAAAACGTCACATGACCGAATTCTTGCTTTTCTTTGGACTGTTGACTGCGTGATGTGTGCAAAGAATTTGACAACATTTATCTTAGGAATGAATTGTGCCAAATGTTCGTCCACCTTTCACACATTTGTTTTAGTTTTAGTTTTAAAGTTTACTTTAACCAAAGGCGTCAAACAAATTTCTTCATCACCTCTCTACTATTCTAAAAAAATATCATCAGTAACAATCTTTCAGCAAAATTCTAAAAACAAAAATTTTTGAATCTCGAATAATATAAGTTGGTTAGCCCTCCAGGGGTTCACAAAACCAGCATTGGAGAGAGTATTGTCAGTGCCTTGAATCGCAAGTTTTACAAATTCTTGTCGGACGACTCGCACGTGTTGAAGGGCTTCTTACGAACCTACATGGGCAGAAATCCTGGCAAAATCATCTAATAGCCTTAAGCAAACCACCGTTTGCAATACCGTTATTTTGGTCGACGAAATCGACAAATTAGGCGCTAAATATTCGGATCCAAGCCATGCCTTATTGGAGATTTTTGGACCCTTCACAGAATCAGTTTATTTATATGCATTCAATAAAGGATTTGTTGTATATATGTGTATATGTATATATTGTCAGCGCGTTTGTCGACAACTACATGGATGTCCCTGTGGACTTGTCCGTTGCATTATTTGTGTACTGCAAATGACAAAAATCGCATTAACCCGAGTTTGAGCGATCGATTGCAAATCATTCATCTTCCTGGTTATGACTATGTTGAAAAACTCTCAATTGCCAAAAAGTATTTGCTGCCCAAATGTCTACGAAAAAGTGAGTTACAAACTGACAATATTCAAACCAGCGATGAGGCCGTTTCCAAGTTGATTCGTTGGTATTGCATAGAAAGCGGCGTGCGCTCTTTAGAGCAGCACTTGGAGCGAATTACATCTAAAGTTATATTTTCAAACACAAACAACAAATAATAATAATAATATTAATATTAATAATACAAAGGTAGCATATTTGCGTGCGAAAAGTGGATGTATTGGATTCAACAAAGATAAAACATCAACAACAAATTCCGTCAATGGTACCAACGTGTCCTCATCGTCCAAATTTTCCACAGCGTTTGAACGGATGAAAAAGGCTATATTCAAGAATTACGCTAATGCCAAAAGTGAGGGTCTTTTAAACGAGCTTCCTGTCGTTTGTGTCACACCGGAAAACTTGTCCCAATTTGTCGAGCCAAGAAGATTCACATTCGATCATACATACGAGGATGACAACACTACATCTCAAATGAAATCAAAAAAATTCAAATCAACTTACGTTTCCTTTAATCAAACTTTTTTAAAAAAGACTTTTTTATTTATATTATTATTATTATTTGTAATGGTGAAATATCAACATATATGACATTATTTTCATGATCATTAAAACAATGTAATGATTTTGATGTTTCAAGATCCCATAAACGAATAGAATTATCACCAGATCCAGGACACAAATATCTACCACCACTAAATGGTGAAATTTCAATATAATAAACTTTTTATATGTTTATTAAATATTTATAATTGTCGATTATTTTTAAAGCCCCAAACGAATTGTTCTATCATAAGATGCAGAACAAATAATATTTTGACGATAATTACGATAATTATATGATAAAAATTTCACACAATACAAATGTCCTGAATGTCCGTTGAATGATTGAATTTGTTTGTTGTTATCGACATCCCATACACGAATTTTTTTTCATATGATCTAGAACAAATGAATTGACAATAATCAAATGCTAAATAATCAATACTCCACAAAACCCTTGTATGTCCATTGAATGTATTAATTAATTTAGATGATGAAATAAATTTATCAAGCATAAAAACAGTAGCTGCATATGTCAAATAAACATTTGAATGTTTTAATTATTATTTTTTTAAAAAAAAGAACAAATGAACTAACACAATTGACAACAGTTTGTCAAACTCATTTATCCATCCAAAGTTAACGTGTAATATTCGAACCCAATGTTGTAAGACTATTTTTATGTTCTCGTTAACTGATTCCATTGACATTTAAATACAATTGATTAAAAAGAGTTCAACATCAAGACATAAGTGAATTTTATGCAATTATTTATTATTTTCCAAAATTAGCAAAAATGAATTTTTTAATAATATTTTAAAAATATTTTTGTTATAACTTTGATTAGCTAATATCCGTTTGTTTTTTTTTAAAATGTATGCTCCAGGTCGTGTTTTGTCTCGAAGATTGTTTGTTGTTTTCTCTTGTTGTGATATTTTAAAGAACACTGTGCATTTGACACAATGTTTATCATCGGTGTACTGGACATTTTACAAGACAGATTGCATGTTTTGCAAATTAGATGGAAAGCTTTGTGTCAATAGTATATATCAATATACACGCGACTACACGACGAATCCTGTCATGTTCGCTGATGGATTTATCAGTACGCTACACGGATAAGATATGGCAGATTTAGGACGTTTTTTTGCACAAGTTGGGTGATGATGTACAATTTTTACCTGATGGTAAAATTATGTCATTTGCTAGCATATTTCAATTGTGGGACGCAAAGTTAGAGACATAGCGTAAAAGAATAAACTTAGATATAGATTCTTTCTCAAATAGAATTTCTATAGATGGAAACAGAATCATTTGTTGTGAATGGGATGACACTGTCCAAATTATGGATATAAATTCTGGACAGGAAATAAAAAATATATATACCTTCCTGTATACGCTTTTCACCTGATGGTCAATATATTGTAGCTCCACTTTATGATTCTACAATTGAAACATGGGATTGGATATTATGTGAAAAAGTAAAAGTGTTAAAAGGTTATTTCGTAAGCAATATTTTCTCCTGATGGACAATTCGAGTATGTGATGTCAAATAAAAAATTTGAAGTATGCATAGTGAAGTAAGCCATCTACACTTTCTTTTTGATGGTAAAATCCTTGCATCTTTGTCTCAGGATGGAATAATATAAATATGGGACATAATGCTTGGAGTAGAAATACAAAATTTCAAAAGAAGGAATAGCATACATGGAATGAATATTGCACGAAATACAAATATAATTGTAACGCATTCTTACAGTTAATCGGTTCAACTTTGAGAACATTGTATAGATAAAAAAAAACATTAAACCAAAATGTATAATTTATTGAATTGTATACAAAGATGACTTAAAAAAAAAGAAAGAAATTGAAAAGATAATTAGTTATTGAATCAATTCATCATTAGTTGAAAATTTAAATTGATTGATGATTTTAACATTACCGTCTTACGATACATTTTGGTAAATACCTTTCATTTGAAATATAATATCAACTTGCAATATACAAAACAAACAAACAAATATAGATGAATATTTCAAACCATCAAAGATTTTACAAGGATAATCAAGTTGGGTGAACAGTGTAAAGCTTTCAGCAAATGAAACTAAAATCATTTCAGCTTCAAATGACAACGCAGTTTGAATATGGGATATTCCATTGGGAAGAAAATTCAAGGGTTACAAGGATTTGACAAACTGTAATAATACAAAATTTTCACCAGATGAAAATATGATTGTATCATGTTCAGATGATAATACAATTCGATTATGTGATATCAATATGTCGATGCAAATGAAAAAAATGGAGGATATCCAAATCGAGTGACAGGAGTAATTCGAATATGGTTGTATCATCAGGATAAGAAATAAAAAGAATGATGGGACATTCCGATTATGTAAATAATGTACAATTTTCATCTAATGGTGAACAACTTGTTTCAGCAAGTGATGATTACACATTCATAATTTGGAATGTCCAATTATGTGAAACGATAAATAGGTTTTACGGTGGTCAATTTTTTGTAGATGGGATGCAATTCAAATATGGGACGTGATATCAGGAAAACGACTGAAAATATTATGATTTTCTTATACTGTAATGCATTTAAAATTCTTTCCAGATTACCATACTATCGTAGTATGTTTAATTGATGGAACAATCCGATTATTTGATGTAAAATTAGGAATGGAACTACAAAAATTGGTAAAATATCCAAATTATGCGATATAAATTGATATTTCACGAGATGGGAATACTATTGTATCTTTTTGTAATCATAAAGTTCAGCTATGGACACCATTATGACAAAAAGTGTTCCTAACAATACATTCAATAAAACACACAAACGAAATATTTTTTTTACAGCACCAAAGCTGTTTTGAAATTTTTTCATTGATTGTAGCATAACCAAATAAGTACTACATTTCTTGTTGTCCTTAGTATATGAAAAAACAATTTTATGACAAATATGAGAAAGTGAAAAGTATTTTGAATTGCTTTTTGAAAATAACAACATAATTCAAATACCAAAAAAAAAAGAAATTAAACCAATTTTCAATTCTTATAGATATCATTTTAAACAATACTGTCAGCATAAAATATTTTTTCCAAGCATCTTTGCCATCATTTTATTTTATTTGCGTTTCTATTTTCATAAATATTTCCATCAATTCTGTTTTATTGTGATTCATTTTCAATTACAACTTGAATCTTATATTTTTTGAAGTGTTAATTCGTTTACCAAAGAATCTCAATCTTTGTCATAACAACCAGAAAGGGAAAATGTTTCTCTTTTCTTTTTTCTCCTAACGACACAACCAATAAAATGTAAATAATTTCAACAAAAAATTCTCCAAGAACAAATTTACAGAAAAAATATTTTGAAGAAAAGATAATGTCGTTGTAACAATCTTTTTTTGAAAAACAACTACTTAAAAAAACTCAAAAAAAAAAATAAAGGATCTTTCACTCCACTTCCTAAGCTTGAAAGGAAACACAACCTCTTGTAACTCGAAAGAAAATTGACCAACATTTGTGAGATGTTAAAATGTCCAATTAATTTTTTTGCAATTTTTTATTGAAGGAGGATCGCAAATAATGTTACAATCGAAAAATTGCAAGGCCTTATGAATAACTTAAGCTTCTTCAAACAGATTAAATTTCGCTCGGTGTTCTTCTTACTCGAAGTTTACATCAGTGACAAGCAAGTAGAACGTTTTAAAAAAAAAAATCTTCATGGCACAGATGTCTGTATTAACAGATTTCTACAATACGCCACGACAACATCCCAAAGCTTTTTTTATTGGGTTTGGTGTTGGTTTATTTGCTTGTGTACTGGCATACAACGGCCGTAGATGCTGGACTGGACCAAAGAAGACACCAAATGGCGATAAGGTGAATAAGCTACTTGCAGTTGCGTTTATGATCATGGAACAGAGTCCAGCATCCATGTTTTCCACAATTCGTTCTGAGACCAGATACAGAGCGGATGAGGAGGTTAAAACAGAACTGTTGCCTCAAACGCGTGTGATGTCCAAAGACTACATGGAACTAGATATGAAAAATGATCCAATGTTGAACAATATTTTTTTTGGCACTAATGTCCAGTCTTCAAAAGTACTGGACCTTAAATGGTATAACAATGTATGTATAACTTTTGAGGATGTGCAAGGAGGCGGCTACGTTACGCTGTATGGAAAATGCCAATGTTGTGATAACGAGACGAGTATTGCCCGGCTCAAAGATAAATGGAAATCTTTTTTTGTAAACGCCGATTATCGCACAGATTTTCTATTGTTGCACTGTACAATTGAATTTATGGAAATTGTTTCTTATAAGTATAAATTTTTTTCCGTCAGAAAGGATTGGAAACCATTTGTATTGAAAAAAGGTAAAATGCTATTTCTTGAGTTTATGATATTTACAACACAAATATCGCCACTCTCTGGGTTTTTTTTTAATTTTAAGCCAACATACTTTCAAAAAAAATAATTTAAACAGATGCCAACAAATGGATTTTAGAAACAGATGCTTCTGTTGCTTAAAAAGAAGGAACAGACAATATTTTGTGGTTTTCAAAGTAACGCAAACATATTTTTTGTTTTGTTTAGACATTATTGTAAGACTTTTAACTCCAATTGACACTTGTTTCAAACGGAGTTTGTTTTTTTTCTACAATACAAACAACATATTACAAGCATTTTCACAAATGCAGTACTTTTGGATTACTTTGCATTGAAGGAAAAGCTAAAGTGTATCAACATATTGACATCAGACCTAAAATCTGGATATTCAAGTCTGTAATAACTTTCTCTACATTGGAACAACATTTTTGCCAAGAAAGACGTTCTGCCTTATTCACATAATTTTTTGTCTTTGTCTTTACAAAAAAAAAACAGCTTGTTTCCCTATTTTCTCTGCTTGAAAGACAATTGAGCTCGCCATTTAGAAATTTTAAACAGCAGTGAAAAAAATCCAAAAGTCTAAATTTACCTTTGGATGACCAACCAAAACTTATTTTTTAAGTGACGAGGCCAATTTTTGCAGCTGCAAAGACTTATTTTGAAGAACTAGCTTATAACAAATAAAGAAAAGTTTGTACTTTTTTTTTTTAACAACATTTGTTTGCACAAAAAAAAAAAATTATGGTGTAAATGAAGTAAACAACAATTCATCTTCACTGGTATCATCATCGTCCACGGCAGGCACAGTAGGCATCTAAAGTATCACCATCCGTTGTTGTTTTAACAGCTGAAAAAAAAGCGACATAAAAAAAAAATGAAAAAGAAACTTGTGTGACAAGACGATTGATTGATTTTGTAGTGAGTTGGACCGGTATATGGGAAGAGATGATATATTATTATTATTATTATTATTATTATTATTATCGCTCAAGTGACCATTCAGACTCAAGCTATTGTTTAGACTGGTATTTGTGTCTAAGACAGTGTAATTTCTCGTTGGATGAGTTTGAGCAGCGTTGTGCAGGCACGTGTCTTTGCTCTCTTCATCGACGAGAACATCGGGTATTGTTTCTGTGATGAGTGAAGGCGTAGTCAGGTGGTTGTTCTCATTAAGGTTGGGTTTACATTGCCACATGGACGACGAGCCATTGCCATTCACGTTGTCCTCTTCTCTGTTAAAAGTCAAACAAGCAAATACAAGTAAACATGTATTTATTTATGTATTTATGTGTTCATGTATTGTAATTGGTTTAATAATAGATACAAGAAAACAAAAGACCCACCTACCTATCGTATTGCTTAGAAATAGCAGTGTCATCATTGCTACATTTCCGTCTTTTTTTTTTTACGTTTGTTGTCATTTCGTCAGTCCATTCTTCGCCTTCACTGAGAATGCGTTTGCGACTTGTCCTCTTCTTTTTGCTTTGCTTCTCTTCCTCTTTGTCGTTTTCATTGCTTTGCGCTTTGCTTTTTTTCTTATTTTTGCTTTTGCTTTTGCTCTTGCCATTGGTGTTGCTGTTGCCATTGCTTTTGTTTTTGCTTTTATTTTTGCTATTGCCATTTATAGTATTCGCATTTGTATTTGTATTTGCATTCGTATTCGTACTTGCATTTGTGGCAGCTTTGTTTGACCTTTTTTTTTCACACAATGGCCGTCTGCAACCTTATTTTTGCAATCAGCTTTTTGATTGGGTGTCGAATCGCTCTGCGATGAAGTCTCCTCTGTTGGCGAGAAGCAATGCTCGGCTTCTTTTTCGACTGTCTCTTCGTTCTCATTCAACTCTGTCCTCTTGTTGCCTCTCTTGTCCGCCATCACACTCTCATTCGCAGTCACTTTCACTTTTCTCGTCGTCAATTGGGAGTCTGTCACCATTGGCAACACGCTCTCTTCACTCTTGTTTCTTTCGGAATTCGTCCACCTGTTTCCCAAATTTGCACTGTCAGCATTTTCTTTTTTTTTTTTTTTTTTAAAAAAAAATTGTATTATAGTAATAAGTGTTGTTATTATATGTACCACATAATATTATATAAATATACATATATGTATGTTTATATAAATAAATGAAATAACAATTAACAAAACTTTTAATTTGATTTACTGACATTTTTGAAGCAACATCTGGAGACAAGCGACCCAAATGCGAAAAATGAGAATGATTGGTTTGATTGCAATGGCTTGGATGAGGGTGGTTATTGTGTGTGGTCTTGTGGTCGGACATTCGCCGAATTATTGGGTATACCGACCACCACACATGACCACAACCATCTCCACATACCAATCGACGAAGTATTTCCGCTTGCTCGTTTTCATTGAATTCTTGTAAAATTGACATGCGATTCTGCCACATCATTTTATTTTGTGTGCAACGTCGTGTGTTTTTCCTCCCCCCCTCTTCGTTTTTGTTCTTTCTCACTTCGGCTCCCTCGCCCAAACAGATATTACCTACTTCAAAGTCATATTGAAACGAACAGAGAGAATACATGGAAGCAGATTACAAATCACTAATCCTTATAGTTAAAAAAAAAAAAGAATAAAGAGGGGCCGACTAGACTGAGAAAAATAAAAAAATAAAACGACCCTGAACTCGCAGGTTGAAAATAAGAGTAATTTCAGCATTAAAGCGTTTTTATATTATTCAAAATAAAAAACTTTAGTCAATTTTTTTGCAACTGGTTTTTTTTGTTGTGGTGATTATGCATTGAAAAAAAATATAGATTGAGAAGGTGTTGGAATTCCTCTTAGAAAGAAGATACAACTTATCCAGAGAATACAACAACTAAATATAAAAAGGTTTGAGGAGTATGGATAGCAGGCTACAATCAATTTGCAATGTTTAAATTAACTTTAATAAAAAAAATAAGTAACGCCAGAAAATGTTTGTGGCAGAGCAGATTAACTGTTTAAAAAAGGACTGTTTAATTAACTAATTTCTTTTGTTTAGCCTAAGTACAAGACCGTCAAAGAAAAGAAACGAACCACACTAACAACAACAAAAAGAGTGAGACAAAGTCTTGGTTGTAAACCTGAAAGGCACAGCAAAATTTGAAAAAACAAACAATCACGAAAGCATGGCAGTGTCTCAAGTAATTGCGACGCATACGTATACAACAAAAGATGAAGGACATTTATCATTCAAAGCAGGGGACGTGATTGACGTGGTGCAAGAAGACAAAAGTGGTTGGTGGGTGGGTAAAGTGAAGAACAAGCAGGGGTATTTCCCAGTGACATACGTGAAGAAATATGACGGAGCAAAAAAGAGTGCAGCAAAGAGCGGAACAACAAAAAAGCCAGCAGCAAAGAAGCAAGAGACAGCGAAACAAGCAACGAAAGAGAAGGATACGTACAAGGAAAGCCTCTTGACTGACACAGAAAAAAGCACAGCAGCATACATGGAAATGTCTTCAGACATGGATGTGACAACATCCACCAATCAAAAGACTGACCCAAATGCTGAAATGTATTATTATAGTGAGGTGTTGAATCTCAAATTTAACCCCAATGCAAAGTCTCGTTTTGGTATGCCCTAATTTTTTTTTTTTTTTTTTAAAAAAAAAATGCATGAAATTGAAAAACAAAACAAAAAAAAAAGGTGTGACGGCACATTATATGTCGATATGCGCAATCATTGCAAGTTTTTTTTTGGGCACGAGTGCATTTGCATGGGGAGGTGCAGACGCCAGTCCAGCGTTGGAGGGGAATAAGTCATTGATCACTGGTTGTGGGGTCTATTGTTTTTTTTTAGGTTTACGTATCGTATTTGTAATTTTATGTAATGGGAAGAGGAGGAAGGAGGAATATACTCTCTCTTTGATATTAATAAACAATATGCGACTTACCAATTTTTTTTTTTTTTTTTTTTGATTGGGTGTGATTCCGGGTTCTCCCTCTCCTGACAGCACCACTAATGGCCATCTTCGAATATCGATACGGACAAAGACGAAACAAAGGAGGTTTGCCTTTGCGTGGAATGCTATATCTATCGGTCGGAATACTCCCTTACTTTACCATTGTCACAGCCTTGGTAGGCGGGATGTGGACCATCACCGCAATGTTCGATATTTTGGCGTGGTTTGTTAAGTATTACAAACAATGCAAATAAAAAAAAGAAACATATATATATATATGTACATATGCATATATATATGTATATATGCATATATATATATGTGTATATATGCATATATAATAAATCTATGAAGAAAAAAGAAGAATATGTAATGGAAACGGGTAACAAAGAAAAAGAATACGAGAAAGAATATAAAGAGAGATGGAAGCAATATGTGATGTATTCCAACTATGTAAAATGGATGAAAGGGTGGTGGAAAGAGGTTCGTCAGCAATCGAAAGTTCGAAGATATGTGTTTGTCTTTGCCTATATGTTGTTTACAATAATCTTTGTGAGTCTGCAATGTGCACATTATGAAAGCGTCGCATCGGAGGACAATGCAAGTGGGTCAAAATACAGCAGCACATTGCATAGTAAGAATGCGGGGTCGTTGACCCCAGCGCAAAAGTCAATGGCGGAGTTGTACGACGACAACGGCGGGAGGATTTATGGCAGTTGGTATCCAATGGCAAAGATGTTTGGCAATCTGTGCGACATCAACTGCGCCTTTATCGTATTGCCCGTGTGTCGATCGTTTATTGCGTCGCTGTACAACATATCGACGAATCAAAGGATGTCTTCGCGGGCCGTTCGTTTTTGTCTGAGTTTCATGCCATTGGACAAAGCCATGCAATTTCACAAATTATGTGCACTGTTGTCAGCACTGGGCGCAGTGCTGCACACATGGGCACATTACAATCACTACTCGCAAGTGCCCAAGACCTATCAAACTGTGTTCGGACCCACGGTGTGGATATCCGGAGTCCTCCTGCTCGTCGCCATGCAACTGCTGTACAGCACCTCCTCCGAGTCCGTCCGCCGAGGCAAGTTTGAAATGTTTTGGTACACCCATCACGTGTTCGTCGTGTTCTTTGCCGCATTGCTGTTCCACGGACGCAACTCGTGGAATCCAAACTTTTGGAAGTGGTTCCTAGTCCCCGGCTCGCTCTACGTCATCGAGCGCGTCACCAGGGAGATCAAGGCCGCCAAGCCCGTCGGGCTCATCAGCGTCACGCACATGAACAACAAGTTCGTTAAAATGTTTTGTCTACAACTTGAAAAGACGGGGCCCATTCGACAGCATCAAGAAGGACAGTATCTCTTCTTAAACTGTCCCATCATCACACGATTTCAATGGCACCCATTTACTATTTCGTCGCCACCAGAGCA
>ASPP01008235.1:0-13699 GCA_000512085.1 Reticulomyxa filosa
AAAAAAAAAAAAAAAAAAAAAAAAAAAAAAAAAAAAAGGGGACGTGTTGTTGTTTTTTGTTTTGTAGCAATTCAATTATCGATGAGTGATGAGGAGTTGAATGAAGCATTTGGTTTGGTAACGCCAGATATGCAAGAGATGGGAGTATCGCAATTACCAGTGAATGTAGTTCAGCCCTCGGTAGATTTGACGGACAAAGAGGACGAGGAGAACCACGACGAACACATAGACAAAAGAAGAGCAAAAGAGGAAATGGAGATGATGTCAGGTACAATACCAAAAGGATCGGATGTGGGGTTGAGTGATGATGGTAATACAAATTCATTGGGAGATATGGTGAAAAGTAAAAGAGGCAAATCCCCAGATGATTCCATTACTCGAGTATTGCAAGATGACAGTTTTTCAAACCAACAAAACACTGGAAGCAAAAAACAATCTGATTCTTCCACTGCCACTAACACCGGAAATGGAGGAAATAAAACAACACAGAGCGGAGTCAACCATACAAAAAATAACCATAAAAATAACAAAAAACCAATCCAACAACAACAACAACAATAATAATAATAACAATAACAAAGGAGGCGTGACAACGATATCTTCAGCAGAAGATACCATAACCAATAATAATAATAATAATAATAATGCAACTGACACAACACAACAGTCAGAGATATCACTAAATAAAACAACCACAGTCGCCACCAACAGTAATCATCATGGTACCCATGAACATGACAAATCAAACAGCAAAAACAGCGGGGAAAACGAAAGTGCAAACACTGGCACTGTTTCGACCGGGGACACACAAGGTCTGGGTGATACCACCACCACGATATCTCAAGCTTCTGGCGCCGTGTCGGGTTCTCATTCTGCTATCACGGGGAACAACCCAACGGAGGTGTACCAACCTGGATTACCGCGAAAATATGAAGTGCTCGTACAAGCCAGAGTGCGCGAAAAAAAAGATTTGGACAGTTCACACATTACAGACTTGCCCGAAGGCACTACTGTCACTGTGGCGGAGATTGATGGACGCAGAGCACGCATTATCACGCCTATCCACGGTTGGCTTTCCATTAAGTCCAAATTTAGTGCCAAGATATTATTGCCAGTTATTTATTTATTTGTTTATTTTTTTAATTGAATAAAACAATGTCAATGCAAAGACAGAGGAGTTTTTTTTTTTTTTTTTTGGGAATGAACTTTTTTATTTGTGCAAAATGTATGGATTTCAAACCTTTTTTCCTCTATTATGTTGCAAAAACAACAGTTGGACGGAAATCACAGCAAAGTTGGATACCAAGTGTATATAACGGATCAACAAAGCAACGTACGTTATGCAGGAAAAATAGTAGATTACAATGAAACGGAGTGCAAACACGTGGTACGATTAAATGACGGACAAGAGTTGTTGGTGGATATCAAAGCCCCAAATATAAAAGTCGTGAAGGACACTGACCACATGCGCGATGCAAGAAACAGCCTAAGTGGAGACGCCCCGGCGTTCGATCCCAAAGCGTCGAAACAATCAAATTCCTTGTATTTGTTTCACAGACTACTGTGGAGGGATCATCCTAGCTTTGTTCGAGAAGAGCATGAACGTGCCCAAGCGAAGCAAGAACAAAGGTGGCTACTCGCTCAACAGCAAAATGCCGAGCTAGCCGCACACAATGCGCAGCGTGGTGGACATCCAATGCATTTGCAGTACAATGCTGAAGGTGCGCCCAACTACCCTGTCTCAACGAGTGGCTATCCATCGATGGGAAGAGGGCCTCAGTTGCTATCCACACAGCCTCTCAATGGAAGTGGTGTGCCAATGGAGCACACTGCAGGGTATAACCCAAACACGGATGAACTTGAAACTCGAAGAGATGTAAGCTCTGTGTAGTTTTCTAATTTTTTTTTCCTATTCCATTCGCAAGACGACAAATATGTTTGTGTGTATGTATATGTGTATATTTGTATATGTTGATAAAAAGCAAGAACCAGGATCATCGATGGATCCAAATTACTACAATCAGCAAATGCGAATGGGAGCAAACATTCGCGTTGAAAAGACCCCAAAAACGGCGACTCAACCAACTGATGCTCAAAAAACCAGTTACATATGTTGTTGTTGTTGTTTTTTAAAAAAAAAAAAAAAAAAGATAATAATAATAGTAACAACAAAATGATAGCAAACAAAACTAATAACTTGTTTTTATTAATAAATTAAAAAAATGTTTGAATTTGTGAATGAATGGACATATATCCTGTGCAAATCAAGGAGAAAAAAAAAAAGCACGTGGATTAATAGTGCTTAGAGGGCTTCCAGGATCAGGCAAGACCACGTTGGCAAGGAAGTTAGCAGCCCGACATGGAAGTGCTCAAATATGCACGGAAGACAAATATCATTGGAGTAGCAAGGAAGATGGTATTGGAGAGTACAGATTCCGACCAGAATTGGTTTTCTTAGCAAGAGAGTGGTGTACAAAGGAAATTCGTGCTTGCATTAAAAAGCGCATTGAGTTAATTATATTGGATAATCACAATGCTAGAATATCAATGTATGAGGATCACATCCAATATGCAGTGAAACATGGCACCGTTTTCGTATCATCGAATTTGTCGCGACTGAAGAGTTGATTGATCAGTATCGCAACCGTAGCTACAAAAAATTTCCTCGTGAAGTATTTGTCAAGTTGCTTAAATTATGGGAAAAAGATCCCAGAGCCGAGTTGGTGAATCCTGCTTTTGATGATGGTAGCAATGGGGAATCGCACAACAATTACAACAATCCGATCAGCGGTCATCTTCCTTCTCCTCTTCCTAGCAACAGCGACATTCCTGCCAATCACAAAGATAAAGAAAAAGCGGACAATAGCGCTAACGATAAAGAACGTAACGCAGACAGTCAAAAGGAAAGCAAAAAGAGCAAAGGAATGCTGCGCACAGCGAACGAGGCCAACAACAATGAAGGAAGTGGTGTTGACTCGAATCTGCGCAATACAAACAACAATGCCGGCGAATCTGCTCAATGGGAGACGGAACAACCACAATATCCACTAGTTAAAAAACATAAACAAACAAACTAAACAAAAACTCTATTCTTATCATTTCGCCAACATTGCTTTCAGAGTAGTGAAGAGATTATAAATGAAAGCTTTATCTTTTTTTTTTTCCCTCTCTTTCCACCCTTTACTTATTAGCCTTGTGTTTTTTTGTTTGCACAGACCTACCGTTGAGAGTGCCAATTTTTGAATTATCAAGCTCATTGAAACACAAAGAAGTCATTCATTTGACGTCTTGTGTTTTTTTTCTTTTTATTTTTTTTTTTGTTTGTTTTTGTTTTTGTTTTTCCTCTTTTGTTTGGTTTCGTTTTTTTCCCACCTAAAGTTTTGTAATATTTTTAATTCGAAAAAAAAAATTAACTTTTATTTCGTTTTTGACTCTCTGCTATGGTGTTGATTATTTATGTATTCTTTTTGTTTGTTTTATTGTGTTTTCTTTTTTTTTGTGTTTGTTTTTCCTAGTGTTAGTTGTCTTTGCAAAGGAACCATTGCATGGCGTAAAATGTCATTTTGCAGCTTGCATCTTTTGTTGCCTCTGTTGTCTTTTTTTTTCACTGCGATTTTTTTTTGTGGCCTTTTAAAAAATGTGTTGACATTGCCTCAATGAGGGTTTTGAAAATGTCTGATTGTGTCCATAACTTTGGGTGGAATTTTTGAAGCATTGCATATATTGGTGTGATCACAGGGAAAACATTGCGCATTATTTTCTAAAAAGTTAACAATGGACTCAAGTTGAATCACCATTTAATTAAACATAATCGTTACAATTTGCTATTTGCCCAAAAATCACACCAAAATTGTACCAACAAAAATTTTAAGGCTGAGTTTTAAGACAGTCTTTAGGTTGTTTAAACTGTTAAAACGTTTGATCAACATTACATACAAAAAAAACTTCTTATATTAAGTTATCATCCATAATATAAATGACCACCAATACTGAATCAAGCAGCGACGCGTTTGTACGTTGCTCAACAAAAACAGCTTTTTTTTCTGCTTGTTTTTCTTGTTCAAAGAGCCAATTTTAAAATAGGCACGAAAACGTGGGCAGTGGGGTCCCACGTGGAGGTGTATTCATCATCGTCCAAGGAATGGTATCCTGCTGATATCATACGTACTTTTTTGACGCCGAAGGAGAATGGTTGGAAGTGCAGTACACAACAGGTAATTAATACTTTTTTTTGCAATTACAGTCTGTACGTATATAAATATTATCTAAAAAATGTTGATGTTTTTTGTTCCCTTTGTCCTTTAAAGGAAACATCATGCGTTTGAAACAAATCCCCAGAGATGACGTCAAAGCGATTCGTCCATATCATCCACCTCAAAAGAAGAACAACCAAAAAAAGAAGAGCAAAGCGATCAAAAAGCAGCAACATTGACTCCCAATAAGCCGGCCCCTCACCACAGTGAAGAATCTCCAGCGCCACCAAAAACCAACGAATCCGACTTGGAAGCTCAGGTTTGCACCTCTACTACCAAGAATACAACACATACACGCAGCCAAAAAAAAAAAAAAAAGTGAGGAGTGGTGAATGGTAAAAATAAAAAAAATAAAAAAAGGTACGAAATGCATGGGCTCGTGGAACAACATTGGAAGTGTATTCCCGTGGAAAAAAGCGATGGATGCGTGGTGTTATAACCCGAGTGTTTTCAGATGAGGAAGGCGAGTGGCTGGAAATTCGGTACAGCAATAATTTGGTAAAAGAGGTCCCTCGAGATTCCGCAGATATAAGACCTTTGCGTGCACGATACAAAAATTCATTTACATTGACTGTTTTGTAACTTTATGTTGTACAAATTCGATTGCACCCCTTTTTTTTTTTTTTTTTTTTTTTCTTTCCTTTTCTTCAAAGAAAAACCTATCGACTTTGAATAGTGAGGATGTGGTATGTATTGTGTGTTTTGTGTATTTTTTGGATTGTTCATAGAGAGATCATATCGATCGGTTAATGTCAGTATGGGAAGACGTGGATTTGGAAGGAACCCGACATTTGGATATCATATTGCTAGAAAGTGTGTTTCGAGCATTCAATTTGAACTTGAAAGTGGATGAATTGGAAAAAGTGTTTCGATGGTTGGACGTGGACAACCGAGAAGCGATAACGGCCGAGCAATTTGTTGCATGGCTGAACGACTCTGTGGAGACAGTGGAACAGAAGGACATGCAATTGCGTATGTTCACTTGCATCGACCGCACCGTTCGTGGGGAGTTGGTCATGTCGCAACGCTTACAAGAAAAAGAGAAGCAAAAAGAAAGAATAAGAAAAAGCAGAAACAGAAGCGACCATCACGCCTTCCAGACTCCCGAGCGTGGACGAAATAAAGGAAGTTGATGCTCCTGGTCGAAGCGATGCATCACAAACAGAGAACAAAGAAGCGGACGAAAACAAAGATTTCTCAGCTCGAATTGACGAAGCATTGCTGGCCGAATTTAGTGACAAAGATGACGATGATGATGTCTTGGGCGATCTTCCCTCCTTTGAAAAAACGGACATAAGTACGACCGAACCTGTCCAAGTCCTTAGTTTGGAAACAAAATTGGAAGTTAATTGTTGTGTTGTGCTGTGTTCTAATCTTTGCAATGGAATGTAATGGGTTTATATACATGTAATATATACATACTTTTTTTTTAAAAAAATTTGTTAAACAAGACTATGTTATATCAAAAAAAAACAAACCAAAAAAATGCAGAAATTAGGCCTGTCTAAATCGTTCTTAAAAGTCGAAGCAAAAGATGACCAACATCAGTACCAACCGAAAATCAAACAAACGAAACTTGAAGGGGAAGACAAATATTACCAAAAAGTAATGAAAGAGGTCCAAGAATACATGCGAGTTCGTGTGGAGAAAGCCGGTGTAGAAGGAATTCGAATGTACGATTTGGGCACATTTGTCCAACAAAAGTTCCCCAGCTTCGATCGTTCCAACTACGTGAAAGGAAAGAATGCTCGGCTTGCTGACTTTGTTCATTTGACTCCTGGCTTGGTTGTTTTGGAAATGGAGGATGGTAATGGAGAACTTGACCGAATTGCGTTCACTGAGGCGATTGTCAAGAAGATCAACCTGAAGCAAAAACTAGAGGTGTGCTTTCTTTTTTTTGAGAAAAAAAAAAAAAAAAAAAAAAAGTTAAAGGTACTCTCGATTAAACTTTTTTTTTCTCCTCTAAACAAATGTTAATAGTTTGTTATGTCAGCAATTTGCGACAAAACTAAGTCAAGCAATGATTTAACACCGCTCGTGGAAGCGGGTCATGACAAAAGCCGAAAGATGTCAGTTGGTGAAAAGTTGTTGAGTGCTCAAGATTTTGGAGCACGCGTGAGTGCTCTTGGTGTGCCATTAAGTAGTTTGGAAAGCGATGAAGTGTTTTGGGCAGTGGCTGGACGTCAAGCATATCTCGTTTCACAACGAGAAATTGGCAGATATTTCAGTGAAACTGCTGACACTTTACCGGATGTTCCAGAGTCTGTCGTGGATGCAGTTCCCCGTGTCATAAGCGTATGCATTTTTATTTTTATTCTTTTTCTTTCCATCTTTTCAATACGTTTGAATGGCACGCAATGAATTGAATACAGTTGGCTCAAACGAAATACCGACAAGAACCCTTGTGGCGTAATTACATCATCAAACGTTGCCGAAAACGATGGAACAATGTTGTGACACTCACAATCGTGGATCGACGAACACGTGAGAAACAGATGGATATGATTATGATCCCCCAAACTCAGTCGTCTCATGGCGAAGATGTGACTGTTGTTCAACATTCTTTCCATAATATGTGCCATGTGTTGAACAAGTTGCAATCCAATAATGTCATACGCAAGATACATCATGGTGCTGACAAATTTGCTTACTCTTGCATCATTGAGAGTCCCGCTCTCCGAACATTCCCGGATATGTTAGTTGAGGCCAGAAATCGATCCATTGGTTACAGCGAGAACTTTGTTGCAAAATTAATTGAGTCTTTGATGGAAACTGTATTGTTTTGCCACAAACTCAATTGTGTCAATATGAATCTCAATATCAGTACGTTTTCTTTTTGTAATGCTTCTTTTTATGTCCATATGCTATATATTATACACCTATAAAAGTCACGGAATATGTATCGCATGTTTGAAATAGACCATTTGGCATTTGACTCGCAATTACGACCAATTTTGATGGATTTCTCTCGTGCAGTAATCTTAGAATCCAATCAAAAAGTGGATCATATCAGTTAAAAATTGGATTTTTTAATATAAATTTGTTATATATTTTAGTTTAAACTTAATATTTTGAAATTGTGAATATTTAGTAAACATTTCAAGTTCAACCCCTCCTGAGCTACTTTTACTGGGAGCCAATACTGGCATGAACATCGCATTGAATGGCGAGACTTTGCGTAAAGCGGATTCATGGAGAATTGGTGTGTTGTTGTATGCATTGGTAACCGGTACGTTGCCGTATTTAGCATCCACTCAACAAAACTCTTTCACGCAAATTTTGGCACAAAAGCCAATCATTCCAATTGAAGAAATCAAATGTTCATCCGAACTGAAGCAATTGATTTCAAAGTTATTGGAACCGACCTATTTCAAGAGAGTGGATGTTCAAACTGCATTAAAAGAGACTTGGCTGAAGGTTAACTGACTTATAAAAAATGATCAAACAAATAAACACATACATAACCAAAACAAAAAATGGTAAATTACATAGAACGCGCCTTCAGATTTGTTGCCTGCTGAAGTGTTTGCCAAAGTGCAACATTTTGACCGAATTGAGGAAGTTAGAAATTGGATTTCTGCTATCACTCAGTTGAGTCTCAAACCATAGTTTTTTTCTCCAATTTTATGCAACACAATCATAATGATGTATAAATGCTCATAGCAAAGGATATGATCTTCCAAATCGTTCGCAACGAGACCACAAGTACTTTGCACGATTGGATTCCACAGGACAAAGACAAAAATTAACAGTTTAAAAAAAAAAAGAGGGTCGTGTTTTTGCTAAGACTTGATGTAATATGTGTATGTGCTTGATTTTTCTTGCTGCAGCAAGAGACCCTGTGCTATTTCCTTCAAGATAGATTGGGCTATTCTCCATTCCGAGCACGTGAAACAGTCAAAGTTGAGTAAAAAAAAAAAAATTAATGCTATTTCGTTGAGAAGGGAAGCGCTTGGTAAGTTCAAAATGTTGTGTTTGCGAAGAAACTTTCCAAAGCGGCAAAGAAATCTCATTGGACATGGGAAGAGTTTGAAACACACTATCAAAAATTGGATATAACAAATGATATCATCACGCTATTGACCAATGCCATATTCCGAGGCTTAGACTTGGAGGGAACAGGCATGGTTCAATCAGCTTTATTGTTGGCGCTCTTTGAAGATATCAATTTGCGCATGAAACCTGTCATTGATAAAATTAAATCACAGCCAGAGATGAGGTTAGTTCTTGTTTGTGTTAACAAAGTGCTTTGAGACATATAGATAACATGTTGTAATATTTTTACAGCTTTGAAGAAGTTCATGAAGGACTGAGCAAGGCAATAAAAGAAGGCTTTGATATTTCGGAATTATTACCTGTTGATAATGTCATCAGATCAACAGACGCAAAAAAGTAAAATATATGACGTATATATTGCTGTTGGTTGAATTTTTGTCAATCATCAAATTGAGACCGCATTTTCAAAGATGAGAGGTCGCAACTTTTTTCTCCCCTTTGTTTTATTTCAAAATTCTCAACCAGAATTTTTTCCTGAAGAGAGTTTTTTCAGGTGTTTTGGTGTTGAATTTTTCATGTTGGTGTTGATTTTCAAATGACGGATATATGGAGTGTTTGATTCATAAATTACTCCTCACTTGCTTTTTTCAAAGTGTTTTGTTGAGCAATGAACAATAAGAAAAAATGATAACAACAGTATATTCGTAAGAAAATAACTTTTGCAAATGAAAACACAATAGAATTATTTACTTTTATTGAACAAACGTCGGAGAGATGTAAAAAAAAATTGATTTTGCTTTGTTTTTTATTTTCTGGATTAAATGTTTGTTTCTTGCCCGCAAGCAGACAGTGCAAGATTTCATGTTCCAACAATCATTATTCCACACTCAAAAAGAAACAAAACATTAAAAACACAGCAGTCACCGTTCATTCACAGACACACCCGAAACGAAACACAGACAGTTCTAATTTCCCAAACAAAAAACGTAACAACGAGCGAAGAATCAAAACAAATCAAAAAAACAAAAAAACTCGAAACAAACAAAAATCATTGAAACATTGGGCCAGTTGACAAGCCAGATCTGTCCTCCAATTCCACAAGATTGACTCTTAACAATATGGGGTTGCAAAAATGCTGACAACGAGTCATCATACAAACGTGATTAAGATGATTGAGTTTGCACTCATCATACCACTCGTTCATGCATTCCACGTGCCCACCATGGCCACAAGTTTGACACCAAATCAATGTAGCAAATCCATTGTCAAAAATTTCACGAGAAGCATTGGGTGGTAACTTGTAACATTCTCTCTCACATTGCAAGCATATTGCCTTTTTTTTGACGATATTTAGATGTGTTTTGGATTGCCATGTTTTTACAGTCAAACGTAAATTGGAAGGAATAAAATGGCGTTGGATATTTTGCAGTATTTGTTTGGCATCAAACGAATCGTTTTCCAATGAAAATGAGTTTTGTTCTTTTTCTAGACGTGAAAATAGAGTGATGCAGTGATTATAAAAACGATACGCTTGCCTCAATAATCCATGATGTTGTAACATATCATTATAAGTGAGCAACAATTCAAACACGGTTTGAGAGGAGTAATGTTGTGTGATTTGTTTGTATGTGTCGACGAATATCAAAAGAAGTGCTACATTGGTTGTAATATCTCCTGCAAGTTATAATGTATATTGATGTGTATTATTTTTTGTTGGATCATGTTTTTTTTAAAAATTGAATAATTAACCTCTTTCATTGCTTTCTTCCATGACTTTGAGTAAAAATTGTGAAGTGAATTGAGTAGTGAAAATTTGATTGGAAATTTCCTTGTTAAGGGGTTTCGAAATGGTTGTTTGTTTTTTGTTTTTTGTTTTTTTTTTTCATGTTGCAAAAAGTCTTGTTTGAGTGATGCACTCAAACAATCGTCCATGGACGTGATCCATTGAGGCACTTCTTCTTGCTTGCAACAGACGTTTTTGGATGTGTTCTCAGCACGAAGAGAAGAGTTGTTATTTAATTTTAAGGTGTCTGTGAGGGGACGATGATCCGTTTGTTGCAAGTGCTTTGCAATGGCTATGTCTTGTGGCTCACCAGACGTAGATAAGAGGATCGTCTTTGTACCTGCACACGGTAATAATGGAGACGACTTTGTCTCTCGGGCGATCATCGTGGACGGATGTTTCGTGTGGCAGTTGTCAACAGCTGAGGTATCCACGTTATTGTAGTCTTCACCGAAGAAAAACAATTCGTCATCGATATTCGTCCAAACCCCAGGAGTTGCCAACAAGAAAGAAGGAGAAGAAGATCCATTTTCCTCATCATTACCTTCTTCTTCTTCTTTGACTTTGTGCAAGACATTGGCTTCACTTGCGTCTTTTTTTAAAGCTGCCACTTGGCTCGGATCTTGATCTTTCAGTGGAGGCGTCAGGGTATACTCTTCTTTGCTCTCATGGTGATCAGTATCTATCACGTTCACATCTCCATGGGTAGAGACACTATCACTCACGTCGCTATCCATCAATACGTCCATGTCTTTGTCGGATTGCTTTGCTTCGCTTTCGTCCGTTGAATACTGAGCTGTGGTCGCCGTCGTGGATTCTTCGCTCTCTTTGTTCTGCATTTCATGCATCCACAACAAAACTGACCATAGCTGAACGAGTTCGTTGTTTTCAATTTTCAATGCCACCTGTGCATGTGCGCCATACATACGTACATTACATGCAATGCATTACGCTTCACTCAAAGGAAAATAAATACAGAAAAGTGTTTGTTTTGAATACTTACATCCATGTTATGTTTACAAATGGTTGGTATGTCTCCTTTCAACTTATAATATCTTGCCAAGTGTTCAAACTCTTTGGGACGTTCTGACGTCTGTTCCAAAATGAACCAATCAAACAAAAGTCAAACTAAACACTTTTTTTTTTTTTTTTTTGTAGTGTGTGTGTGTGTGCGTACATGCATTAAAATAAATAAATAACTGAGCCTGCAGGTAATACTTCATCCAATACCAAAATACTACTTTTGTTTTCATACCGACTGAACACGTCACAAGGCTTAGAAAACAAAGGAGAAGTGTACGTTTCTTCTTTGTGAACAGGGGTGTCATTTTCGGCGGCTGCAAATGGGTCTAGCATGAAAGATGTCACATTTTCTTTTTCTTTGTCTTTGTCTTTCTCTTTCTCTCTGGAATCCAAATGAGGTTCATCCACAAAGTCGACCGAACTGCTCTTATCTTTTCGGATTTCGTCGTTATTATTCTTTTCCAAACCGCTGATAGTACCCAACAAAGGACGAAGCAGTCCAAGTAAAGGTTTGGAATCGCTTTTCCGATTTGTCGTATTTGACTGTTGTTGTTGTTGTTGCTGTTGCTGTTGCTGTTGCTGTTGCAGTGGTGGTTGAGACTCTTCTTTTGCTTCGTTGCCTTTATCCGTTTTCGACACTTGCTTGTTCGACTCATGAGCATGCTCTCCCTCCTCTTCATTTTCAGAGCTGTGTTCCAAACTTTCGGCGGTTTTGGGATACACGCGACTGAACTTGTGCAAGATGGGACGTTCTTGTTTGGGCGGATGGATTTGCGGACAAAACAGCGGATTGACGGCAGCGGCGGCGGCGGAGGAAGAAGAGGAAGAAGAGGAGGACGAGGAGGAAGCAGCGGTGTCGGAAGTGATAACAGGTCCATAAGTTTCATCTCCAAAAGGATGGATGTCACTTCTGGGGACTGTTATAAACATGGTTTCCTCAAATGGGGATATGTCAATCGTGGTCATCGGTAAGTCTTTGCGAGGGCAATAGCAAGATGCACAATCGTGTACGATTACATCAGTTGAGCAAGATATGATGTACATATGTTTTTTATTGGTGTTGGACCTATTATATGTATATATATATACATATATGTACATATATGTGTACATATATATGTATATGTATACGTATATTCATTTATGCAGTTTTTGAAAAAATAAACTCATCGCCTTCCTTCGACCAATGTTGCACCACGTCATCATCGCCATCATCTTTTTGCTTTTGAAACTTGTAATCAAGCGTAAGGAACTCAAATCCGGTGACAATATCGGAATGTCCGCTAGCCTCTCCAACGGGTATGAATGGTGAGTGTATATCCCAAACATGGATTCGATGGTCCCACGCGCTGGAGTTTAGCGCACCGATTTGCAAAGCCGCCAAGCTTCGAATGTCGTCGCAAGGCCTCCAGCAGATTTTAGATACATTTCCGGTGTACACTTCCCGTCGCGGCATAATGCAAGAGAATGATTGACTGCACGACAACAAGGACAGGCGAGATTGCGACTGAGTGCAAGCTTGAAATTGCGGCGACCTGAGATTGGGCGTCAATTCTGGTGTTTGCTCCTCGATGGAAATGGAGCCCAGACCCATGATCCCTTCGGCACCGTCAATGCGTGGCGACGTGGCCCAAAGCGACGACGGACCCCAACTGTTGTTGTTGTTGTTGTTGTTGTTGTTGTTGGCCCCCAAAGAGTGTAAAGCATTGATGGACTGGCCTTTACGCGAATACGAAGGTAATGCACTCCACGAATGGACCCCGTGACTATTACCTGATACAAACTTTTCATTGGACAAGTCCCAGACTTTGATCGTGCCATTGCGTTTGTCCCCGCCCGTAGCGATGACATTGGGCTCCATTGGATGCCAGTCGATGCATCGCACTTCGGTGTTGTGCGCTAAAAAGGACAGGTTTGGCATGGACATCTTACGCACGTCCCAAATCTTGACAAACCCTTCACTGTAACAGCTTGCAAACACATTCCCATCGAACGGAGAAAACTTGACGCTGGAGACACTTTGGTTCCCGGATTTCAATTGGAACATCTTTTCCACTTGAGAACGCTCAGCACAACGAAGTCGTGCAGTCGGCAGCTACCATCACCCCCTCAGTTAAAATGCAATGCGTTGTGTCTGGCTGCCAACAAGCAGTGTTTACCAATTCTGCACAGCCTTGATCTCGCTCGACTACTTGACGACCTGTTATACACATATATATATATGAATATTTTAATCGATATGCTTCAAAGTTCATGTCATTCAATTTTCTTTTGTAGCACAATACCAACATCGGATAAAGGATACCTTCGCGATTAAAGTCGAATATCCCCAATCGATTTTCATGAGACACCCTCAGCAATCTTGTGGTGGTAAGTGAATTAAACTCCATGATTTTGCATCCAAGACGAATGTTACCACGCTGACTGCATCCGTACGTTTTTCTGGTCTTCAATTCCCCTGTCACTTCGTTTAATTCTAGCAACACTGTTCCTCGACGTCCTCCTACCGCAATGCTTTTTTTGTCTCGAGATACTGCAAGACATGTCCAATGCATCTCCTTTGCACTCCACTTTTTTATTCATTGCATTTGTTTATTTATTTATTTATGTATTTTTTTAAAATGCACATGCAGTTAAAAAAAAA
>ASPP01008241.1:0-13107 GCA_000512085.1 Reticulomyxa filosa
TTTACAAAATATTAATTTTTCATAAACATATGTTTATATGTATTCATTTTAAGGCTAGTCATCGAAGACAACACACAAAACTTTCAAATAGTCGTAAATTTTCTTCAAATCAAATCTTCACTCCACGTTGCTATACAAACAGTGCCTGTTGAGACGTTAAGCCGTTGGAATCTTTCCAAATACTACCTTCTAATGACAGACCGCTTTGAACACCTGCTCGCCGAACACATTTCGTTGAGCATGTATTGGTTGGAGATTGCGTTTTCTTGGATTGTTCACGATTGACAATGTCTTCAGCCACAACATCCACATTTTCCATCGACATTGAACTCAATACTCCACAACTTAATCGTTTTATCTACAGAACATGATATAATTTTGGAACCATCATGAGAAAATTGTACATCCATTACCCAATTAGAATATCCTTCTAATACTTGAAGTTGTTTTCTTGATAATGCATCCCATATTCGGATTGTTTGATCATTTGAACATGAAACAATTTTAGAATCATCAGTTGAAAATTAATCAGCATTCACTTCTGATAAATGCCCTTCTATTTGTTGAAGCTGTTTTCATCATAATAATCCCATATTCAAATTATTTGGTCATTTAAGCAGTGATAATTTTGGAACCATCAGGAGAAAACTGTACACCAGCAACCCAATTTGGATATCATTCCATTAATTGGATCTGTTGATCTGATGATGCGTACAATATTACACAAGCTGTTTCAATAAGATCTTTGGTTGCGTATTCAATAAATCAGGTTTATCACTCCTTTCTGTTTTTTCGACAATGTCCGCCAAATTACAATAGTCTTTTGTTTATGTTTTTTGGATCTCATATGTAATTTAGGAAATGCGAAATTTCGGAAAGTTGTAATTTAACGTAGTATAGATTTCAAATTTTTTTTAGAATTAAAATGAGCATAAAATTTGAGCGATATATTTGACATAACTATTTTCATGTTTTGAATTACCACTGTTTTCATTATTGTAACATCACAAAGATTATTTTCGTGAAGTGTACACAATGGTTTATCGCATTATCTTCGCAACACTGAAATGTCGTGACAGAAAGAGATAGACAAGTGATGTTACAGTGTATCACTTGAAAACCAGTATCACCACACACAAAAGATCTCAACATCAAAGCAAAAACAAACACGAACAATAAGCTTTTAAAAACGGAAAAAAAAGATCTACCCCAAAGACTAACGCTAAGTTGTATGGTTTGAATGGCTACCAAGTATTGTCAATTTCACAAAACTCATCAAATGATGAGACATGCGCCTATCAGTTCGAGTTAAGTGAATCCACCTCACAAACATCTCCTCTATTTTTAGAAAAGCCATTATGACGCGATGTGTCAGACCCTTCCACATGACAGCACAGCGAGGTCTCTCTCGCCTTGAGCAAAGGCCGACTACTCTGTGGAAGTAATGTCGGATTCGATATAAGCAAATAAGACCCTTCCGTGTCATCAACAACAAAGTTCCAACAGTCGCTTTGCCGATAAGCCTGCTGCAACTCCGGGACGCCAAATGTGGAGTTGCCACTACTTAAAATTGTATTTACGAAAACACGTACAATCAAACAAATTAATTATACATATAGCTTTTTTTTTTTTGTTAAATAAAAAAAAGTACGTATACATAATCGGATGTAACATGTACACAAATAATAAAATGAGGTTCCTACTTTGAACATGTTTTTTTCTCCGAGTTTTTGATTGAATGAAAAGAACAATAGTGGTTGGCCAGTGATGAAGAAAGGTAACATCCGCAAAGGGGGCAAAAGGGGAATGCCTTTTGTTCGACCAGATGGTAATTACCATTGCGGACAGTGCGCACATGGTTATTGGTAAGGTTTGTGGAACAAGTGTTCACCTGTTTACAGTGGGACGAAAGATAAGGTTCCTCAACACGCCATAACTCCTTGGAAGATGGTGGTGACGATAGTGATGATGAAGAGGACAGTTGATCATTTTCAATTGGCACAGTGTTGTTTTGTGTGTCTGTCTTGGGCAAATGACCAGGACCTTTACGTTGTGAAGAAGTCGTTGTCGTAGTAGTAGTGGGTGGATTGGAAGACGTGGTCAAAGGATACGTCGTCGTGATGCCCTCTTTTATGTCCTTCGCTTGCGTCGACTTTTGATTTTGAGGAGAGGGTGTTGCAATTGTGTTCAAACATGTGTCATTAACCCATTTCGAAGACGTGCTGTAATCCAGCGCTGTGTTACCACACCACGTGAACGACGACGATGAAGAAGAAGAAGAAGACGACAAGAGACGATCTTTGATTTCACTAGCCATTGAACACTGTGACAGTGTGCTGTCTTCATTTTTCATGGAAAATGCAAAATGGCTGAGGATATTATTGTTCATTGTATTTTCCACTGTCGATGGGAAATATTCCTGAGCCAATTCCATAAAAACAAATTATTTTTTTTGTGGTTCTATATATATGTACATATACATATCCCCTTTCTCTCACGCTCAAGTCAAAACTTCGATTAGATTGATGTCTTTCTCAATCTCAACAAAACACGGACCACATTGTCCGTTTGGAGAGCGCTGTTCGTCAGAACAACCTGACGCAGTCGCATCATTGCTTTTGGGACGCTGTTGAATGGGACTGACGTTCAGCGGACCACTTTGGCGAGAAAGGCCATCCAAAGACACGCCCTCCAATCTTTTGTCTTGGCCCGTGTGCAACACTGCATATTCGTCAATCGTCTGTTCAAATTGTTTGTCATTTTCATCCTTGCTCGTATCCTTATCCTTGGCTTTATCCTTAGTTTTGACACAAGACTTTGTCTTCTGCTTCGACTTATATTTTATATCCCTATATACATAAACATATGCATATATGTATATGTACATATACATATATTTACGCGTGTATTATATATCTTTATTTATTTGTTATTTGTTTACTGATTTAATAAAAGTAATGCAAATATAATAATTTGATAAATCTCTGTTTCTCGATTTTTACACGAAACATATTTATAACACAGACAAAAAGTTTGGGACAAAACTGTGTGTGGACGAGATCGGATTGGTTGTGTAGTTTGTGGAAAGTCCGAAGCTGGGCGATCAAGGAATCCAAATCGTCAAAAAAGGGGTTCAAACAAACGGCAATGAACAGATCGGCGTTGGCCAATTCGTTTGCACAAGGGTCCCGCAGCACCATGATCACGTCTTCAAACCTCTCTGTTTTCAATATTTCTTTTTCGCGCAATGCCAGCAGCGCCAAAGCCGTTCTGAATATCATGCTCGTTCCCTCTGCAAATAAGATATCCCAAACTCGTAAAGTCGTCTGTACATTCACATTTTTTTTATTTTTTTTTAAAGATTTGCCAAAGGGGTGAGAAAAAAAGGGGGGGGGAAAAGAAAATAAATTAAAAAAAACTTGGTATGGCAAAGTGGTAACAAATAAACATAAGAACCAATCGATAGCGACAGTGGACAAATGGAATTGAAGCGCATGAAAATGGCGAGCAATTCTGGGCAGCTTGATGCGGATTAATTCGGAGAGCACACGTTCGTCAAGCAAAACACCGGCCAAATCGACTTGATGATAGAAGAGATCCATTGCGCAGCACACATCCTCCAGCACGCTGCAAAGCATCCAAAACGCTTGTTGTTCGTCCATGAATGACAGTAGCATGGCACCGATGATATTCATCGACTGGCAGTAGCCGACACTCGGGTTTCTCACACTGTATGCCATGAGAATACGTCGGAGCATTTCCACCGTTTTTTCGTTTCTTTGCTGTTCGTCCCATGGAAATGTCCTCTTCAAATCCTTTTCTATTGTCGAGTCTATGCCTTTATCCTTATCTTTATCTTTATCTTTGCCTCTCATCATCTTTCTTTCCTCACTTTTTTGTACAAGCTGCAAGTAGTAATTTGGACAAATTGTTTTCATCGTATGCATACGCTTTTGGCATCCCGACGTCTCACTCCAAACCTGTTGTGTTTCCACCAATGATATCCGTTTCATGTTTGTGTACAATTTTTTTTTATTTTTTTTTTTTTTGGAGGGGGTTTCAATGCATCACAACTTACAAAAAAAAAAAAAAAAAAAAAGGGGGGAATTCTTTTCTTTTTTTTTTAATAAAAAATCTTAACAAAACCCCTGAGAGAAGAAGGAATCCCTTTTCGTATCATGGGCTTCAATTCCGTTCGATCCTCGCTCATATCCATTCGATGTGCGAGATACTTTTCCCACCACTCCTGTTCATTACTCACACGTGGCTTTCGTTTCAGCATCTTGTTACATGTTGCGTATTATGTTAGTGTGTGTATGTACACCACTATTTGTTTGTTTTTGTTTTTTGTTTTTGTTTTTTGGCTTCCTTGGAGATAGTTTCAATATGTGGGAGTATTGTAAGTTTGAATATACCAAATCAGCAGAGGTTTTTTGGTTGTGCTGTCCTAATCGAAATGGCAATAGCTCCAATGAAAACATTAGTGCATTCTCGCCACTTTTGCTTTCTTTCTTTTCGGCATACCCCAGGCCCCCCTGTCCAAAACGTGTCCCATTTGTTTGCCATTGCCACATTGTTTTAATGATAGAGATTGACAGTAGTATCCAAGCTTTAGAAAGAGAGTAATGGGGTTGTTTTTTTTTTTGTATAAATAATAATAATAATAAAAAGAAAAGGGGGATCCACGCATGAACGTTATAAATAGGAACATAACGCAATGGACTCGTTCCGCCAATAGTCGAATGAAACATCTTTTGCAAACTCGAATTGCGTCGTGAATTCCTTTGTCAGGAATTGCCGCAGTATCTTTATTATTTCAACATTCAGATGTATTCATATACATACATATATATATTGTAAATAACAAAAATCAACAAATACAGCTGCTTTTTTTTTTTTTTTTGGAGTACTAACGAGGTGAGCACAAAGTGCAAACGACTTGCCCACATGATCCACAATGATACTTTGAATTAGAAGTAGTGAACTTGCCATTGCAAACGTTGCAGCAAACTACATTTTCATCACAAGCCCATTCTGCTGGATTGTCCATATCTTCATTCTAAAGTTTTGTAGATTGTCGTGTCTTTTATTTTTTTCTTTATATTCAGGTGGAGGGGGAGGAGGAGGAAAGAGAGAAAAAAAAACAACAAAACTTGAATAAAGGCACTTGGATTCATTTGTGTCAATAACTGTGCGCACAAGTCCCTTTGCTAAAGTTTACACGAGTTGCACATACACATTAAAAAAAAATTTTTTTGAATCATTATGCAACTGACTAGTGCCCCCTTCCTTTTCAAAAAAAAAAAAATAAAATTATTAAGTGTGTATACTCCTCTTTCTCCTTGAATTCTTTTCCAATTCTTTTTTTTTTAAAAAAAAGGGAGTTTAAAAAAAATTTTTAGAACTTCCTTTTTTTTTTTTTTGAGTTTGCCCCTCCTCGTCCCCTCTTTTCCAAAAATCCCAAACTTTTTTGGATTGAAATAACAAGTCCCAAGAAGCGTCTCGCTTTCGGTCAAACACAATGACTAGCCGGTTGTCATTTTTGGTCGAACAGAGTATCTTGCGCATTGATAAACTCTTCATTATTGATACATTTGCTTGTGAGGGACTCATTTCCAACCGTCCATTTTTAAGATATTACATTGCCCGTCTAACTCCAAATTGCACTATTTCGTCAATTTTTCCTTTTCCAATTAAATTGAGTACAAAAGTAATTTTTTTTCCTCCTCTCGTATATATTGTTGAGTACTCGGCTTTAGCTTTGTTTTGTTGGTTGGAAAGGTAGTACCTCTTGTTTGTTTGACGAACGCAAATTTTTCACAACGAAATATTCTTTTGATGGCATTTTTGCCAGTGTGAGAAATTGTTTTGGATGCATTTTAACAGAAGAAAGATGATTGGATCATGAAAATAAAAGAGCTTACAAGTGCCAAGTCGTTTGTTATGTACGACTTTTTTTGATTTTGAAATATCCCTTTTAAACGTGGTAACGTGCTAGCTAAGCAGACTTGTTTGCCTCCAACAAAAAATTTATCAAAGCACAGTTTTAATGGACAGTTAGTTTCTATTGACAAAAAAGGATATTCAAGACAAACGTGTTAGCCTCAATTACAATCTTTCAAAATTAATACTTGTGAAATGTAAACAAATAATTACTTGTTAATAACCATTGTTTGCAATGTCTAAGGTTAAGAAAATGTTGTATTTCTTTTAGTAAAAACTCCTTCCAAATGCAGAAGAATAAAAAGAAAGTGTACGCATAAAAAGGTACTTTCTCGTGCCGATGGATTTGCTAATTCTTTTTCAAGCATTTTGTAAATATTTTTTTAGGATGTCAATATTGATTTTTTGATCATTTTTTGCTCAATATCATTTTTGTCGTTTGCAATTTCTGTTAAAACGTGAAAACGCGTTGATATATTTGTGAAAGTACTATATGTAAAAATGATAAGTGAATGTTTATAATATTTGACTTTGATACATTATTAAGAAATCTAAAACTATTTCAATGGAGATAGTACTTTTATATGCACATAACAATGTGTTTATATTATCATATAAGTTAGTTTTTCACAATTAATTTGAATATATAAATAATATCATATTATTTGTTCTACTTTTTGTAAAGTAATAAAACGTACTTTAGTTTATATAATTTAAAGCACAATTAATCTATATTAAAATACTTTACGTATTTCAGTTCAGCTTACTTGATAATATTTTGATATTGCTATTTATCATATAAATCATATGATTAATCAATAATTTCTATTTTTTTCCATCTACAATCAGTTTCAAATTGTTAAATATGACTGTTTTCCATGTCTATGTCTGTTTCCTCGTTCCTATATGTTTTCATTATTTGCCCTAAGTTAGATAATAAAGTCACCCTTATTGCTTTTTTATTTGTTTTCGATGATATTATGTATTTGTCGTCCTTGCTTGCTCAATGTTTAAGCTTTTGCATATTTTTCTTAATGTGAACATGTATTTTTTACATTTTGCATTTTCCAATTTGAGTATCTTTTTGTAAATTAGCATTACTTTGCTATATATTATAACAGCTTTTTTATAAAAATTTTTATTTATTTGTCTGTTTCATGTTATTTAGCAACAGTAAATATTATTATTTGAATTAATTATTAGCTTTTTGCATTTCACCAACAACTCAGATCTTGACTGCGTTGTTATTGTTTCTACAAATTACCTTTGCTCTGCACATTTACAGTGGTAATTTTTAACGTATACTGCGTTGTGTAGTATCATTATGTTAATTTCTTTTCAATAAGTCCTAGTGTGAAAAATAGGTATTAAAGTAATAAGTAGACAATATTGATAAATTTTTCATGGACTGTCTCATTAACAATACGAAATATTTAGTTGCAAAACAAAAAAGTTTTCTTTTTCCTTTTTTTGTGTTGCGCTGCAATTTTGTGCGTTATATATTCTCAAAAGGTTTAATTGGTTAATCAAATCATTCTAATTCAGTCGATAATGAGCACGTTTTTTTCCTATATTGGCGAAGAATACAACGGAAAGATGACGGAAAGCGCAACAACTGAAAGCGATTGTACGGAAGCGGATCACTGTAACTGCGAGACCCATATAAAATGCAGCGAAGGAAGTGAATTAGGCCAGGAAACTAAGCCGTGGGTTTCCTGTGCCTACCACGCACAACACGGCCGCAGTTCGTGTTTTTCATGTCTTTCGCGGGTTTCAACATTGTGGTGGTTGTTGCAAGACCTGCGGCTGCGATCACTTGGATCAAGCCCCGATTCATCACAACAGTTGTGTCCTTACTAGTGAGCCATTGCCTACATCCACTCCAAAAAATGAGAAAAACGGCAACAATTGTTTTTTCGACACTCAAATTGAATACACAAACACTCGCACCGCTCAAGTTATTACCTTTCATTTAAAGCCGATCAAAAACACAACCAAAAAGACCAAACCAACGAAGAAACCCACTGCGACGCCATGTTGTGATGCCAGCATCACAACTGCAAACACCGACGAAAAAATTGAATGTCCTGCTTGTCACGTTTTTATTGCTAGAACCAACACCGCGACAAAACGCCATCAAGGGATTTGCTTTCAAAAAGGTGTGCAACGTTATTATATTTTTTATTATCTTTTTTAAAAAATAAAAAAAAAAAAAAGGGTTACTGAGAGGGAGAACGCTTTTTTTTTTGTGAAAAAAATTATTTTATGTTTTTGCGAAATACCGTGTGAGTGTAACAAAAATAAAAAATTGTTGGAAATAGTTTATCGTTGCAGTGGATGTTTCATTCTGACATTAAGTATGAAGGAAGTTTTTTTGCATAAAAAGAAATGCAAAAATAATCCGAACCGCGATAAAAAAAAGCCGAAAAAAAAAGAACAAGTTAGCCACAAACGGACGGCAACACCTAAAAAGTATGAATGTGAGAAATGTGGGAAAACGTTTAAAAATAACAACAACTTGAAACAACATATCACTGGGGTTCATACAAAAGTATTTCGCTGTCCTTATGATGCATGTCAATTGCCATGCAAGCTCTTTGGTCAACAAAGACATTTGCGTGTGCACATTGAGCGGTTTCATTTAAAAGTTCGTGAAACATGTGAGTTTTGTAAAAAGTCTTTTTATGACAAAAGCAGCTTGCGTAAGCATATTAACGATATCCACCTTGGGGTTAAGCAATTCACCTGTTTTACCTGTCATAAGTGTTTTGCAAGGTTTGGTTTATATGTTTTATTTTATTTATGATAATTGCCATAAAAAAAAACGATTTTGATCTGTTTGCTTTAATGATGTAGAAAAAAAGGATTAGATATTCATTTAAGCACACACGATTGTGTCAAGAAAGTAATGTATGAATGCGAATATTGTCAAATTTCGTTTGCCTACAAAAGCAATTTACAAAGGCATATATCCAAAAATCATGAAGAAGTGGTCTCAAATTGAAAGCATGAGTGTTGTGTCCTTTTTGGTTTTGTTTTTGTTTTTTTAAGAATTCTTCTTTATTGGAGTGGTTTTGGCAAGGCTCGAAAAAAATTGGCTGTGATGAAGAAAATACTAAAAATTAAATTTTTCATTTTGTTTGAACAAAAAAAAGAACTTCAAATTTAACTGCATTTTTTCTTGTTGTATCACGAAAATTAATTCCCGTGTCAATATTATTAAATCACTTGACTTTAGGAATAAACAAATAAAATATAAAGTTCGAGATTTTTAAATATTTTCTTCGGGTGCATTTGTAAATGAAATCCAAGTCATATTTATTGAATAAAAATTTGAACCTTTTTAAGAACAATTTGTAGTTGCAAGAAAATAATTTAATATTTGTTTTCACTTTGAAGTAAAATTTTGTTCTTGAACATTTATCCCATGTTTTGTCAAATGTTTTTCATTTAGCTGCGGGTCAGTGTTGAAGGGTATTTGTTGACATAACCAACTCATTACATTTTCCTGTCAAAGTCAAGCGTTTACTGTTTTTTTTTTATAAATACAGGAAAAATAACTAAACTTCCCAGTTGGAATAGTTGTTTCTATCAACTCTTTTTAAAATATTAATTGCTGAAGTAAGATCTTTTTGGATGTACATTTCGTCTTTTTTTAAGTTTGTAGAAAGAATAGCTCTTTGGTATAACGCCATTGCCTTCATGCATGTAACATATGTTTTTTCATATTTAGTATACAAATAAATTTGCATGAAAATAGAAACCTTTGTAAGAAAAACAGAGAAAATATGCACACCAGAAATTTCTCGCAGATAAGTTTGGAGTATTTGTCATTATTGACATCAGCTGACAATACTTGTATGACATGACTACAATCTTCATGGGCACGCTCCCATTGTTTCACTCCAATCAAACATTGACAACGACCGACATAGCATTCAATCACTTCGCTGTCATGCGATCGAAGTTCGTGATCTTCTTTTTTAAGGACAGCAGTGTACATATTCAACGCCGACTCAAGCGCATTGCACAAATAATATTTATGTGCTTTATCAATCATAAACGGCACACACATTGCAAGTGTGTCAGGTTTTGTTTTTGCTTCGGTTGGTACAATGGCTTCGATCTTGGTAAAGTCGGGAGGTCTTACGTTTTCGCGTGTAGGAACACAATAACCTGAATTTGTGAATGTTGTTTCTATCACTCTCGGACGTCGAATTCCAGGGACCATTTCTTTTACACATAATACTTTTTCCTTTATTTGTTTTTTTTTTTCTTTTTATTACGCGCATTCATATAATCCTTTTTTTTAATCAAAAGAAATACAATTCCATAACCTCTGCAGTTTCTACGTTTTTGGTAACTGCGCATTCTGTGGATGATACGTTCTTAGCGTTGTATACGTTTTCGCATGTTTTTTCCTCAATGTCCTCGCACGATTCTTCTGTTTTTTTCGGGCTCGTGTCTTTTCCTCGAATCCATGAATCGACTTCGCACTATAAATAAATAATTGTTATAAGGTGTATAGAAAGAAAAACTCTTTTTTCCTCATCCTAAAGTGCAATAATAATCTATACCTGTGCCTGTTCTTTTGCTTTTTCTTCGAGTTGGCTAATGGTTTGTTTTAGAACTTTTTCTTCATGCCATTCTCTTTCACGAGCTTGCTGCATCTGATACGTAGTGCATTCAAGCGCAGCTGCACACTTGGTGCATGTGGGGAGCCAAAAAAAAAAAGAGTAACCTGTTGCTGTTGTTTACGTTTTTGGGATTGTGTCATATTTTGACGAAACGTTTCAAGTTCCATCAGTGATGCCTGCCTTCTTTCGAACCTTGTTTTTTTGTCTCCACTATATTGAATGTCATCCCAAAGTTTGGGCGATTTCTGAATGTGTTTATGCCCACATGCAACCGTCAGAACAGGAGAGAAAAAAAGGATTCAAACCTTTCAAAAAAGAAAAAAACAGAGCCTCAACTTTTAAAAATTGAAATTCGATGTTTGTTGATCGCAAAAGAACCTTTACATGAAATGGATCGATTTCGCACGGAAAATCAAGTTGCAGCAAGTAAGGAGAAAAATTAAAGCTAAAGTAGATGACAGTGACTGTACAATTTGAACACAATTGAAACAAAGCTGCAAAAAAAAAAAAAAAGTTGTTGCGTATAACTTTCGACAATGTCATAAAGAAATTGTTTTCTAAGCCCTTTCAGATTTATCGTGACACAAGCAAGCGTTTCTGTTTGGTTCCAACTCCAATCTGGGGTTATTTGCATTTTTGCTCTAAAAAAATTTATTTTAAAGCAAACTTTTCCTCATGAATAAAAAAGAATACTTATTTTTTGTTGTCGTGACGTCAAACAAAGTCTTCAATATTGTCAACAACACTGCTGAACTCACGAGGAGTATAGTTTCGACGTGTTTTTGAACAACTGTGTACATTAAAGCCAATCAGCAAAAATCACTTAAGAAAACAGTAGATTACAAAATCTTAAGCTAATTAAAATTAAAGGCAATACGAAATAGTTTCTTAACGTGTTGGATGTTGCACTCCAAACAGGAGATGCTTTTGCTATCTTGCTTTTCTTGTAGATAAATGAGTAGAGAGTATGAAAAGAGCAATATAACTATGGCTTCTATCAAGAAGAATCGAATGCAATGAATCAGTACAACGTCAAACTTAGAGAGAAGATACATATGAAAAAAGAGAAGAAGTGGTCTCGCTCATAGTTTTTATCAAGTGATTTTTGAAAAATATTACAAAAAAACAAGTTGGGCATTTTTCAATAATCACTTTAGTAAAGGAGGGAGGAAAAAAAAATAAAAATCCAATTTCTAATGATTAACGCCGATATATTTATTTTTGTTACAAGCCTAAATCGTCCTCGTTCTCTTTTTCTCTCTATTCCATATTCCTTAGAACAAAGTATGAATTTACAATACAGTGCAGCATTGAGAGGCCGGTGGCACATATGTTGGCATTTCATCACGTAAAGTGGATCGTCTCCTTTCATTGGTGAAAGTGGCGACGGGGTCCGGTCGGTTCCTCAAAAAAGTTTGTTTATCTTGTCTAGCTTCCTGATAGGCGCCTGTGTTTCTGCGTTTGGGCGGTGCGGCGTCAGTTTTGATCGAGTCATTGGTCGACGCCTTGGGAGTTTGATCATTAGCAGTATTATTATTGTTACTGTTTGGCGTGGCCTCGGTGGTGTTATTGGGTGACGAGGTTTGGATAAGCGTGCTGTTTTGTTTCGCGCCAGCCTCTTTTTCTTCGTCCTCCATTTTTACGAGTGGAGGATGTTTCATCTCCAATTCCTTGGGATCCCACAGCTGTTCATCGTCGGCGTCGTTCGCACCGTTTGGACGATTCGCCACTTTTTCGCCACTGCTGTAGCTGTTTAGGGACCCAATCAGCAAAGACGTGTCAAAATGGAACTTCACCAGCTCCGACTTTTTCGTACGTTTCAAAAAGTTGTCATACGTTTTGTGGTTCAAAGTGAACCCACGAGATCGTGTCTTCACCATCGTACTCTGTCCAGCTTCGTTAATCGCCGGATGTAGTGCATGCAAAAATTCTTCATACTATCTTTTTTTTTACATATATGTACGTATACATTTTGCATTAGAAAGCAAATTGTGTACATACATATATAATATATATATATGCATACATAATAAATAATAAAAAAAAACGAAACATCAATTTCTCCGTCTCCGTTTTCGTCGATTTCTTTGAGAATGGACTCCACTCTTTTGAAGTCGGCCACGTTGGCGCCAAACTTTTCCATGGCGTGTTTTAGCTCTTGACTGTCCAGTTTGCCATCCCCGTTTTCGTCCATTTCGACGAAGAGATCATACAAGCGCTCATCCACAGCCACCAATGCGTCAAAGGCACTTGAGATGACGAGTTCGTCAATCGTGATCGACCTGCCGTCGTCCACGTCCAAGTTTTTGAAAATGCGGTCGATCTCCTCGTCGTCCAGCTTCGTCGTCGCTTTCATGCCCTCTCGAAACTCCTCCAAGCTTATCTCTCCGTTGCCGTCTTTGTCCCATTTGCGAAACGTTTCCAGCGTCTGTGCGTACCGATGAGGGTCCATATGCAGCGCAAATAAGCGGGCCACAATCCGTTTGAATTGGCAAGTGTTTTGGAAATTTCTTTTTTTTTTTTTTTT
>ASPP01008261.1:0-13178 GCA_000512085.1 Reticulomyxa filosa
TCCAATTGAAAATGTAAAAAAAAAAAAGACGAAAGGGATAAGAGAGGGTTGAGACAAGCAAAGACGTGATAATCAAAGGTACCACTGGAGTACATTGATCTTGAATGGCAACAACCAACTGCTTTAAGAAACGGACTAGGACAAAACACAAAAAAGACCAAAAAATATGATCACCTTTTTTTTAATTTAAATTTGGTTGATTTATTTTTTGTTTTGTTTGAATGGATCATTTTTGGTTCTTCGTTGTTTTGCATTTCACAAGACACTTCCCTCTCCTCTCCCTCTCTTCAATGCCCTTCACCCAAAAAAGAAAGAAATTAAATCATATAAACAAATTTTTTTTTTGGTTCGTGTTTTTTTTTTAAAAAAAAAAAAAAATTTTGAAATTTTGTTTGTTTTGTTTTTGTTTTTGTTATGCCTTGGAACTTGTTTTTGGGCTTTTTTAATGTCACTTTTTTTCCCTCCCTCTCATCCTCTTTGCTTGTATTTTTCTTCCACCTCTTATCTCTTTCACTATGTTTTTTTTTCTCGTATGTGTGTTTTATGTAATCATTCTATTTTTGTGATCGTAGGTCTTCCAAATTACGAACACCCAAAAAATAGTTTGTTTTTGTTTTGGCTTGTTCTTTTTTTGTTTTTTTTCTTTTTTTTTTTGTTACAACCATTTTTGTTTTCGATTTCTCTTAGAATGGAACTGAAATGTTAATCAACAGTGTCCTGACATTATTTCTTGGCTCTCCACTCAAGGAAGAAACACACAATTTCTCAAATTTTTTGTTTGTCTTGTTTTGTTTTTTTATCACATTTCTTTTAATTTTTTCTAGCTCTTCACTCACTCAGTTTGGAACATCTGGTCTCTTTTGTGTGTTTTTCTTTTTTTTATGTTTTGGATGATATTTTTTGATTCAAGTCGCTCATTTCGTTCAATAAATACATACCCTACGCACAAAAACAACTTTGTTCGGAAAGACTATCATGGAATTACACTTTTTTTACATTTTTTGAGTGTGGTGAATAATACATGTACCGTTTTTATATGATTTGGAGTTAGAAGTTGTCAATATTTTTACCATCTATATCTAAATTTGGAAGTATTTTATTATTTTTTTGACAGTTGGTGATGTCTGGAAAATATAACTGTTTTTAACGTTTAATTTCATTGAGAAAAGATTTGTGACTGAATTCATGATAAGAATGTTACATTTTCCAAGGACACATACATTCTCTCGAAAAGCACAAAATCTACAAACTCCAAAATCAAGAATGCATATTTTTTTTTTTCTGTGTCAATTTTTAATGACAAATTTTTCGCAAAAATTATACGCAAGTTTAACTACACTGAGAAATATCTTTTCATTTGAAGATATAAATAAAGGATTTCGGAGTAGGTTCCAGGAAACCTAGTACTAAAAAAAATATTTATTGGCATTGGCGTATATATCATGCCACAAATCGTGATATTGATCGGAGAAATAGCGTATTCTCCTTTTGAGATTGATTCTCCATCTATTAAAGAGCTAAGGATAAAAATTATGGAAGCCGTCAAGAATGAATTTGATTATTACAACTACGACATGGTAATACTTAACTCCGATGATCGTATTGTTGAGACGGATGAGAGCGTAGCGGACGCAATTGATGATGACTTTGGGACATTTAAAGTGCGCTTTGATCCCAGTTTGGTCGATATTTGTTGTTTACTTCTCTGTCAATTTGTGCAAAGCAATATGATATATACTACAACACAATAGAATTCCCGCCGCCTATCAGTTGGGTGGTTGTGTTCACAACGACACATACAAAATTTCCGACACCAAAAAATTTCAGAGCCAAAAAAAAAAAAAAAAAAACTGAAAATTGTTTGTTTGTTTATTTGTTTATTTGTTGTAATGAACAAAAAAAAACAAAAAATAAAAATAAGCCCATTTACAAGTGAGACAATTGCTTCCGCATAAGTGTGTATTGTCATGGGAGGATTCAAAAAACAAAAAGCATATATACTTTGTGTTGGGAGAGAACAACCGAGTGTTGCGTCGAGCAAGCGTCAACATTGCAATGATTGACAATTTAACACCAGAGACAACGTACCAATTTAGCGTGATTGTTGCCCCTCAGGGTTTTGGGGACTCCAAAGAAGTGTCGGAATTGAAGATCCTCCCGCCCAGATGTTCGCAGAGTGTCCGTGTGAAAATTACAACTCCTCCTTCGAGTGTGTGATACGTTATCCTGTGTCCAATACTTTTTGTATTTTGGTTCATGGCTCTTTTTTTTTTTTTTTGATTGGTTGCACTTTCAATTGGCGTTGATAACTTAGCCAAAACGTCGTGGAAATTGATTGACTGACCGAAGTTACAAAAAATAAAAATAAAAGGCTCGTCGAAACAAGCAATGATAAACTCCACTGTCGCGATCGACCCCAAATCAATTGTATGGACGCGTACGGCAGATGATAAGTTCGAGGTGTCATGGTCGTCTCCCTCGCAATTCTGCGGCAAAATTGCATACGACTTGTTCAACAAAAAACAGTTTCTCGGCCGAGTGACCCAATTGCCTTGCATTTTACACGCGAAGGAAGTCGTTGGAACCGGCAGACCGCTTTTGTCTATTCAAGTAGTATCTGACATGTCCATTTGGAAGAGTGAAAAGATTGTCGATTCCAACGTGGGTGAGTTGATTGTATTTACATGTGTATGTGCGTGTGGATGTCGTCAATAACTAACGGATCTCCCTCTCTTTTTTTTCCTTCCCCAAAAAAAGCTATGCCTGATCGTTTGCACAACGCGAGAGAGGAAATGAAATCACTGACAATCGAACTGAATCTCAAATATAACAATGAACAAAAGCAGTCAATCAAAATAAGCGAGGACATGAAATACGTGACCTTTATACAAAAAATTGTGCAATCGTTGAATATCAAAAAACTCAGTGACACGAAAAGAATTGAAGATATGGTACAAATCACATTCACATCCAATTCCGGCGTTTTCAACAAAAAAACTTATTTTAATATTCAAAGTCCAGAATCATGGGAGGAATTTTGGCGGAAATATGCTGACCTCTTCGCGGTCCAAAGGGATAAATTTTGCTTTGTCAGTTAAGGATGCCATTCTTTTTATTTGCATTGAATAAACTTCCAAAAAAAAAAAATTAATTACACAAATTCAAAAATGCGATTAAAGACACAATTCCACAAATTACTCACGTTACAATCGATACCGACGGCAAAGCGATACTAAACTTTATCCCGGAGTATAGAGGATCATTTGAAGTGGAGGCACAGCTGGGGTTTGAATCCGGTGACATACAGGAAACGTACATGACTTTTGCGAAGCTTCCAATCGTTTTTCCTCTCAAGGAAGTCGATACTGTTGCCGAAGTTCTTCAAACTTATCCAAGTTCCATTACGTGCAAATTTCGAATGCGTAGCACGACCATTCCTGGGTTGGAATTTGGGGAGTGGAGCAAAGTTTGTAGCTATGGGAATCGATTGACTGATGATAATCTTGCTCCATGGTAGAGCAAAATGAACAATCCAAGAACTTGGCTCTTATCCCTTTTTCTTCATACAAATATCGTTACTATTCCTTTTTTTTCCCCTTTGTTTTTGTTTGGGGGCGTCAGTGTTCGATGACAAACTTTTTCTTTTTTTTTTTTTTGCGATTTACGGCTACATTTTGAGAAACAAGGGGTTTCTTTGGGTGCTTTTGCTCCACCATTTGAAAATGTGCGTGATTACATTTTTCAATTGTCTGAAATTCCCATTTTATTTTAAGATATTCGTACTAATACTTTTGAAAAAAAATTTCGGATGGTTTTCCTTTTTTGTATGATGATATAATAGAGAGAATTGTGATAATCATTGTTAAATGACAAAACAAAAAGGGCATGTACAAAGTACTATGCTTGGTAATTTGAAAAAATGATATTGCGACGACTAATTTGGTTTTTACTTTGGTCAGTAGCAGACACACTTGTGTTGATTGCAAAATGGTTGAACCATTTTCGAATGGTGCGTATTTGGATGACCATTAAAGCCGCCAACAACATCCCGTTGATCCAATGATAATAGGAAAAGCGAGACTGACACAAAAGACTCAGCACAAAGTGCTCGTCATTACTGTTTTCCATTGTGGATTGAATTCCCTCTATTTCATCCAAATAAGTGCCCAGTTCTGTAAGATCTCTGTGTAATGAGTTGACATTTTCATTTTCCATAAATTCATCCAACTTCACTTGATGCCAATGTGTTTCCGATTTGTCACCCAACATTTCAATGCTAAAAACACACCATACATCCATATACCATTTGCACATTATTAGCTATTGCCTTTTCTCTTCTTTTCTCATTGCATACCCAATGACAAGGCTTGTCTGTTGACGAGGATCTGATTTATCCAAAGAAAAACAAATTAAATATTCCCCTTTCTTTGATGCATATGTTGTCACACGATCTGAGGTCCCTGAACTAAGGTTTCATCACATTTATTTTGCTATCTCTATGTCTTTCTCCTCCTACAACAAATTGCATGGATGAACGTATGAATGAATACAAAAATGTAACACATAAAATATGAAGCACTCAAAATCAAAACATAGAAAACTGTTTGCGTACCCCAAGGCTATTTGTGCATTGCCAGGATCACGAACCTCAACGTGCACTGGGTACGAGGCCACTGGGTTCGCTTCATTAAATTTTACGAGGTAAAAAAAATCTAAAGTAGAGCTCGCTTCATAGTGCTCGTGTACACACTCTCCACTTCTACTTAGCTGTTTCGTTCAGACAGTCGTGTATCTTATATTGACGAAAGGATAAAGAAAATGAGACCTGAAAATAAATTGGCTTGCTTTCTCCTTTCCAGAATGAAAACAATATCAATATCACTAAACTTTGGAACATTTTTGAGAAAAGTATTATCATTTTTTACTGTAAAAAACTTTTTGTTACCTGTTGAACCTTGAATATTCATTTTCAATATTTGCTCAGAGAGGACGAGAAAAAAAAGTTAATCGAGCAAGTTTGACAATAAGATAATCCAAAAATATTTGAACTTAAATCTTCTTTTGGAAAATAAAACAAACGAAAAAAAATCGACTACTGTTGTTTCTTTTTAGCAACAGTATATTTGGGTCTAATATAACGATATCTAAACCACTCCACAGGATATTCCAAAATCCAATACGTAATGAAAGCCAAAGTAAAGGCCAAACAAAAAATAACGCCAGTGAAGAAGCACAAGTAAGAATATCCATATACAGCATCTCCACGTACATTAAGTTTTGGGTACCACGATAAGACCGCTCCAGTCTGTGGATCGCGAACAGCATATAAAAAGTGTATCCATTCCATCTTGGGTTCGCAATTGATCCACAGCAGTACGAAGATGAAAGTGCAATGGAATTGATAAATGCCATAAGTATAAGGTTGAACCCAAGCAAAGCCCCTCCAGCTCAAAACGTCACATGCAAAAGCACTCAAGCGTCCGGCTAAAGGTCTATGATTGTGGTAAGCCACGGCAATGAAAAAGAAAGCATAACAGCTGACAGCAAAAAGTTTGTGAATCGTACCGGTCCAAATGTAATCTAGCAAAGTATCCTGGGACCAAGGCCATGGAAAGGCCATTAAATAGCCAGGATAGAGCATGGATAAGAACAACCCAACAAAGGCAATTGTGGAATAATATGGATAAATGATACTGCTCCACTTGTCTTTTGGAATGCTACTCAATTCCATCAAATCCAACGCCAATATTGCACCAATCAACATGGACGCGCCATGACTCAAGCTTGTGTAATATACATACGTCATCGTCTGTTCTCCTCGTTTAAAATTCTTTACTTCCATCTCTTGCTCTTCTTTCGAGGTGTTGCGAAACAAGTTGGCCCACGTCTTTTTCGTAAAACACAGGTTCGTGGGGTCATTGAACAATTCTTCGTACAAATGCGCCGATGGACCGTCTGGCATAAATCTATATGTCAATTGCTTTGTTAACGTTATTTGCAACGTATACATCCACGACAACACGACCATCACCCAAAATATACGTTTTCGAAGGGTGCGACTGTGCGTATGCATGAAACGAATGGGGTAGATTTTAGTTGGTTTTTTTTTTAGAAAAAAAAACAACAAAAACGAAACTTGGTAATAAACATTGTGAAAAACATTATGATTAAATAATAATGGACATCTGGTGCCAACGTCCAGCTCACACCTTCGCAAGAAGGGGTACCATCTTTTCGGAATGCTAGTTCGATAAATGTGAATGCACGCAATAATTCATACCAATGATTACACACCGGGCCTACTAGGTACATCACGATGCTCATAAAAATGTATAATGGATACAAACGCAGTAATCGATTCAAAAAGTACCACACATACGTCCTTGTACTTCGCTCCAACCCTTCCGCTTGGGAAGCACATAGGTATCCAGACATTACCCAAAACATATCCACCGCTTTTTTTTTAAAGTAATGGAAAAATGTGCAATTACAAGAATAAGGAAAGGCAGAGAGAAAAAGTGATGTAATGCAACATACGGCTAGGATTAACCAAAATATCACGCAAAAAGGGAAAACTGTACATGAAACGAATAACTGGGCTTGCAGTGTTGTACACCAACGACCCACTGAACAAATGACAGTGGAATATCACAATCCATACTGTCCCCAGAAGACGAAATCCGTTTAACACGTCACTATTAAGCATGTTATTGACAGACGAGTATCTACGAAAATTCCTCCCGTCTCGGCTTGAATTCTCGTGTGCCAAATAAAGTAGTTTCTTAAGTCTTGGCACATTCAAAAATCATTATTTTTAGCACAACGTAAAAAAAATAAATTGTATGATACTTTAGAATGTCAAATTACTTTGTTGATACATACAACTAATAAGTTGTCGTATGGACAACTTTTTGAAAAGTGGTGGAAGGTGTGCATAGTTACGTGAATTTGTCCTGTCACTACGCTCCAAACGGAAAAAATTTCAATTATAATTACAAAATTTCGAAATTTGATATTTTGTGTTGTAACTAAAAAATGAAACTTTCACGTTTATTTTTCCATCAAAAGATACTTCAGAACCAAAAGTAATCGTTCTTCAAAAAGAAGTCATCCAATTTGACTGAATTTGTTAAACAAAAACCTAATCCTCACACTGTATTGTTTAGCTGGTAATATTATTTGCGAAACCGCGAGCGTTTTTCTTTTTTGCGCTATCTGTTTATTTTTTTTTGGAATAACTTTAATACAATATTTAAGACACACCCCAAAACAAAATAAAACAAAAATAATCAGAAAAAGTAGTCATCAAAAATCAGACTTGCGTTGTGAAAATTTGTTTCGTCACAAAACGTGGTACTAAAAAAAGAGGTCAGTTAACTTTATCACTTCAAAGTTCATTATAGTCTACGGCCTTACAGGCTTATTTTGTTTAATTTTATATATTTGAATCATTTCGTAAAAAAAACAACCACAAACAAACGCTAACTTTAGGAAGGGGTTTCGATTTTTTAAAAAAGTTACTACTTGTCCTTAACCAGTGTTTCTCAATACTAACACTTTTTATGCACGAAGGCAAGCTTAAATCAACAATTTGATCCAATATTCTTAGAACATAGGTTCTCGATTTTTTGTCATCTCGTGCACATTAAGTTACTTTACAGAATTGAGATTTTTGATGTACACTGTCCATTTTCATCTCAAGACCAATCCATACAAAAGCATGGAGCACTAAAAAAATACATTAAGCTTTGTATTCCAAAAAATACCAAAACAAAAAAAAATTAAGTTCGTGCATACCCATTATCCCAAAAAAAAAAAGATGCTGTTATGTATGGGAGAGGGGTCATCGGATTTTTAATTAATATGAAATGGTTGAAGTATTGAAAAAAAGAAAAATCCTATTTAAAAAAGAAGCTTCGATTTTTCGCATTTCTTAGGATGGTGGGTTCCGCAGTTTGTTTTGGAACTGGTCAACTTCTCAGCTCAAACAGAAAGGGAACACTTCACTCACTCTCCCCAAAACTATTGTACATAACAGTGCGTTCCAAAAAGCAAACTCCAGCGACACAAGGAGGGACAAAAGGGAAAAAGAGGGGAGGAAAAAAAAACAACCAAAAAACCACCCCAAGGTTGTTTAAAAAAAAATTTGTATTTTTTAATTTTTTTATCAAAATTCCTTTTTTTTTAAAAAAATTGCAAACCAAATAAGCGAATCAAAAGAGTCCCTATGGCAAAATGTGAGACACACTTGCTTAATTGTTGCCTGTTTGGCGATAGCCATTGTATTGCTGGTCAACATTGGTGACTTGGGAGGACGCATCTTTGTAATATGACTTTGCAGAATACGATTGGTAACGAGACAATCGCTCTCCAGCACTCAACATGTAACTACCTTTTCTGTCAGTTCCATACCATGACAAATATATCTGTTCACAATTTTTTTTTTTGCGTGTTCGTTTTTTTTACCCCTTTTTTCCTCCCCCTTTTTTTAAAAAAAAATTGGTATGAGGGGGAAAAAATTAAAAAAGTAAATAAATGCGTTTGTTGCAATTTTTTAAACTCTGAAATCGCATTGGAGTCTTTGGCAAAAACTAAGCCCAGTCCCACAGTTTCCGTCTTGGCATGCGTTCTTTGAGCAAGCATTGCAACTATTGTCCCATACAATATCCTTGATATTTCCGTTGCTCACCACTATTACGACGGTTAATTGGGTTATTGCAAATCCCCCTGTCCATTTTTTTTAAAAGTTTTTATTCAAAAAAAATAGGCGATTGAAATTGCAAAGAAAAAAAAAAGGGGTCTAACCTCTTTTGATAAATCGTGGTTCAGATGTGTATCCTCCAATCTCAAGTTGGACTGTTGAAGGAGAAGTCCAGTTGGAAGATCCCAAATTAGCTGTTTGTTTTTTTTTGTTTATGTTTTGTGTTTCATCCCATTGATAAAAATGGAAGCACAAATTTGGTCACTAAACATCCTGCCAGTGAAATCAACGTAAATTCATCCACTGTTGTTGTCAAGTAATACAGATTTCTTTCGTTGCTTGAAGTATAAGTCGTGTTTTTCGTGCTTTCATTGTAGCCTGAAAATCTCAAGCACAAGCTGAAGGTGTCATCTCCCCGATTAAATATGTCGCTTCTTTGGGTTCCGCAAGCACACGTGGCTTCTGTATCACATTTCTTTGCTCCGCCATAAGCAAGGCGAAAGAAGGCGAATAACAATGCTAAACATGTAACAAACGATCTGGTCATTGTTTCCAATCGGCGAATAAGAGGTTAAAGCGCAATTCAAGGCTGTTTCCAAAATGACCACAAATCTTTTTTTATCTTCACCCTTCTTTGGCACTTTTGAAAAAACAATCATAAATCGACAACACTAAACAGTAGTTTCAAATTCAAAAGAAGGTCTCATTTCAATGAGATATAATATTTTGACAAACACTAACAAAAATAGAAAGATTCAAATTATTCTTAAATTGCACACTTATCAAATGAAATCATGAACGAAAGAAACAAAATTCTAATACTTTATGAAGAAACCTAAATTAATTTTGGCTTAGTAACAGTAACTATTCTGCCGCAACTGAGGGTGTAGTGACACTACTTACGTTACAATAGAGTCAGTATGACTCCAAATATTTCACTTTTCTTTTTAATTTAATTTCACAAAATTCATTTTCACTTTTCCTAAAAATGTAATTTCCCGCTCCAGATTCTCTACAAGGGTACAATAACAACATATGATTTTTTTATTGAACGTCTAAGACATTTTCTTATCGTCTTAATTTGTTTCTTTAGATGTTCTCTATGTTTTTGTCTCTCATTTGTGTTACTTTATTTTTTTGTTAATTATATCTTGGATTTTGTATTGAAACGAATAGTTTTATATCATGCAATGTAAACAAGCATTTATAAAATTCATCCAAATTAAATATGACAAAACATATCGACAAGTGATCCACTTTTTTTTGTTCATTGTCCCACGTATATCCGATGCGAAGTAAAAAAAAAACCAACAATTAAAAATGTCATTAACAACGTTCAAACTTAATGTATCCTTAAAGCAAATATTTTTGATTTTTAATATAAATGCGCTTGACAATATGGTATTCAAGCACTGATTTATCATGGAAGGATAGTTTTGACGAAAATGTTTACTTTTTGCAGATGTCTGTGTTGAACAATATGATGGAGCTTTGTTTAGTTTTGTATTTGCTTAACCAAGTATTATGGTCTGTTATGTTATGAATTTTTTTCATTTTATGTTATCTTCGGCAATGGATAATACAGTAAGATAAAAAAGAAAGTTGACACCTAAAATGCTACCTTATAGAGATGATTGTGTTTCTACATGAAAAAACAACATTTAATCAAAATTTAAAAAAAAATATTTACGAATCGTGTAGTTTTTAAATATCATTTTGGTTTTTTATTAAGTCTTTACAATTTTTTCAAAAATTGTAATCTTTCATTTACTTTAAAAAATTTTTTTGGTACCTGAGTATGATAAGATTTGTTTTTTAAAATTTAATTCAAGTTTACCAACGTGTTATATCTACTTTGGCTTTTTTAACTAGCTGTATTTTCTTTGGCATCGACTTTATTAAGGTTTCAAAAATATTTGTTTATATTTTTCACATTCTGTTTCGAATTGGATCCAAAGTTCTTAAGTAGTATTAAATTGTCCTTTTTTATGAATCATTGTCTTTACTATCCAGTTTTTTGGTTTCCGTTAACTAAACAAAAAACGTTCATGTAAAGCACTCTTTTTTAAACAAATTCAGCAACATTAGTAACATGGGTAATCGAAACACAAGTCCCTTTCAAACTTTGAAAGAGCTTCCCGCTTCACTTTGGCAATCTCAATGCGTGCAACACAAACATGAACTCCTTATTTGTGGAGGTATTAATGAAAGAGCTTGTTATTTCTGGTCATACATTCAAAAACGAATACAATTTTATCTGTGAGTATCCAAGTCGTGTTAAATTAAATGGACATGTGTAGTGAAATTGACAGACAACAACAAAGACATACATTGGTGATGAAATATGTAAGTATTTGGAGTAATATATCAAATGAACCAAAAAATTACAATGAATGGATTCCTTTCACAGACAATCACAATCATCCAATTATCATTGGAAGGTAATGGTAATTATGAAGGAGTGCGTGCATTGATCGGTGGAATCAACAATCATTTGTTATTTATCACTTATTATGAAAATAACATTAGTGTGTTTAATTTAAACACATTTCAATTTATTAAAATATAATACTTTACCAACTAGTGATTATCCTCACTATTATTGCTTTGTATCAAATTCAGAAAATGGACAAGGACAAGAAATAATAAAGACAAATAAACAAAATGATCAAATGTTGTTGTTTTATTTGAAGACAGGATTATCAATTGAATATAATGAAGATAAAAACAATTTCAATTTCATCAACTATCTGTTTGTGATTATATTGCATCATTCTGTGCATATGCATACGTGTATATCAATGACGTCATTTTCTTTTTTGGTGGATATCATCGTCACATTTGTTCAAAATTATTACACGAGTATTCAATTCGAGAAAATAAATAGATTAAATTTGAAAACAATTTACACAGTTCATTGTATCAATTTCACATTCCACATTGATGTCAAATAAACTATTTGGAAGATATTCTGTTAAATGTTGATGAATTAAAGAATATGAGAATAAACAGGATATTGAGAATAACAAATAAGAAGACAGCACCAAATATATTTGCTGAAAAAGAATATTTGTACGTACATCTATGTATACGATATACAAAAATATAAACACCAACTGCTGAATGATCATTTATCAAATAAACAGCCAAAAATACGAAATACATTACTGTCCAAGACAAAGCGACGGTGATAAAGCAGCAAATAATCACGAGAAACGGGAAAAGAAATAAGTAGAGTCGAGTGGATAAAGCATTAAATCTAAGCACATATCCAAGAATATACACAAGAATGCCAAATTTGAAGACAATGAAGTCTATAGTAAAGGATTTGATGGAGAAGCAATTGAGTGTGTAAGATGATGATATTGACAAATAAATTTGTACAATAATCGAAAGAGCAATTGAAAAATAGTACGATCATCAAATTGGAACAAGACTTAAACACAAATAAATCAAACTAAGACAAATGCAAACAATAAGCAATCTTATATTTTGTTAAAATAAAAATTGATTCCAATATTATATTGTAATTATCTCCTAACGATTCAAAGAAAAAATTTTGTGCATTTTCATTTGTTTTTTTTTAGACATAAATTACGAATTTTTTTAATGATGTGCCAAATTCTTCGAGTTTATCGTTCAGAGGTGGACATTCAAATTTAAAATAACGCAATTAATTAATTTTCAAAAATCAAAATACTTTTCTTTTTTCACTCAATCAAAACCTTTTTCTTACAAGCCTCTACGTAAATGTAACACCAAGTGTAACGGATACAATCTTTTAATTATTTTCTTGTTCAGCAAGTCTTTTAGATTTTTTTATCAGATGAATTATTCATGAGACATTGAAGGATTTCTTTATCTGATTACATTCTTTTGAATGACGGATTGTCCATATCTTGCTTCAGGAGAAAATATTGCTTTTGATAATGCAATTTTCTTTTCTACTTTACCTTTTTTTTGCGTGCTCGGTACTATACAAAAAACAATCTTAAAGAAATAGCAGTAATTTGCAATTAAGAAACATAATATTTTGCAATTTATTTTGATATTTGAATACAATTTTCATTAATTATACTTTTGAATTTTTAAAAACATTGAATGCAGCTATTTAAATTTTTTAAACAACAAAGTAAAATAAAACAAATCACTTCAATGCTTGCATTCAACCAAATCAGACAAATTTGATATCAAATTACTTTTCTTTTAATCAAACTTTTCAAACAAAAAAAATACTTTCATTTATTATTCGACAAAAAAGTAAATTATCCCCAAATACGAATGGGACCAATCCTTGAGCCATAGCACAAAGAATCATATGTAACATTATTTGTATTCTCTTTCTTTTTCAATACAATAAATTTAAGACAAGTTATTCCACCATCTTCTATATCTCCTTTGATCTTATATAATTCATTCTTATTTGATCGAATATCCCAAAAAAGAATTGAATTATCACTTGATCCAGAACATATCA
>ASPP01008269.1:0-13346 GCA_000512085.1 Reticulomyxa filosa
AAAGATATTTTCGAAATAGTTCTATAACCACGGCAAGAAGATTAAAAAAATTCCTTATTAATCAAACCGCAGAAATGACAGGTCTAGCTAATACTCGAAATGTTAAAAGATATGTCTATAGTTATATCTACCAACATTTGTATGAGCAGTGAGTTACGATTAAGTGTAATACGAAAGGAATTTTTTCCAAGAAATAAAATTTCAGTAAAATGAAATTAATTAAATAAAAATAATTCACAAATGACAAAGAATACAACAAAAACAAGTATTGACGATGAGTAAATTATAACTCATTGTACAATAACACAAAATGATCATACACCTTTGCTATTTCATTTGCTGATTATTTATTCTTGTGTTTGTGCAGCATTTGAAAATTTTATGTGTTCATTTTATTATCTTTGGGACACTATATCTCGAAGATCATTACCAACAACACATTCGACTCAAACTTATCAACTACTAAAAACAATACAACTTCCTAAAATTTAATTGATTTTTCCTAAAATTGACCAGTTTTTATACGTCAGTTCTGTTTAAAGAAGCTATTTGACAATATTGATCCAAACACGACTACAGAAGAAATGAGGGTATAAATAGTAAGCAGATTGGTATTTTGAAAAAAATAATAAACAAAGTGTAAGTAAAAATAATAATTAAAAGTTAAACTAACGGGTGTATGTTTGAAGAGATCTTTTAGTTTATTTCAAAACTTCTCTTCAAACAAAAAACGAACACAAAACCAAATCATTGATTCGGTTTACTCCAACTACAAAATCATTGACAAAAAACACATTAACACTATCGACAATGTTTAGAAACGCATTCAACAGAGTTTATAATAATCAAGATAGGAGGAGAGGGGGAAAAAAAAAAGACAAAACAAAGGAAAAAAAAAGGTACGTATATTATAAAATTGTACGACAACACCGAGACTTTCGGTAATTGCGGTAAGCAATTAGTAAGCGATAGCTCAAGAAAAAAACAAGCAAATAAACAAAGAACAAAAGGAATAATTTTTGTCATTTGGATGGTTGCGTTTGTTTTCATTTGCATTCTGCTCGGCTCATTCTTTTTGTTTTTTAAATTGTGCCAACGTTTTCAAGTGTGTTTTTAACTACTTGAAGTAATTCCTTGAGTTCATTAACACATTGATCATGTTGTTGCTTACCATTTTCGTCACTTATACGTTCTTCTTTGTAATAACTGTTACCACCAAGGCTTTGAACGGCAAGTCGAGTTTCTTCAATTGTTTGTTCAATGGCGGTCCTTAAGGCACACATATTCTGTACTCCAACAGTTGAGTGCAACTTTTGAGACAAGTCAAAAGCTTTTTTCGTTTGCACAACAGGAATCAAAGCTTTTTCAACAGCCAGCGTTCGCTCTTGTGCTGACTTTCTTTCATTTGATTCGCTCTCATTTCTTCTCTTTTCATTCTTTGCCGAAACCACTGGATGCAATTCTTCTTTCGGAGACATTTTGTCAAGTCTGACGTATCTGTGTTTCTTCAACTCTTCCATACTGATGCGTTCGCCTTCTGGTTTGAAAATTTGCATCATCAGATCTACAAAACACACCAGAGCAAACAATTACTTACCTTTTTTTTAAAAAAAGAAAAACAAAATCAAAGATTGCAAAATGGTACGTAACCCAAGGCATCAGCTGTAACTAATGGCAGCCTACCCCAGCGAGCCAATATCGCACGCAATTGCCCAGAGAAAATACACCGAAAAGCAGGATCGGTTTGAATGGGAGCTGCATAAGGAGGCGCGCCAACTAACATCATAAACAACATTACCCCAAGGCACCAAATATCAGCTTTTTCAGGTGAGTATGTTTTCCTTGCAAATACCTAAAAAAATTTGTTTTTGCGTTTGTGTTTTGGGAAACACGTATACTAAAAAAAAAAAAGATTATTCGGCAAAAAAAAAAGAAATTAAAAAAAATATTACCTCTGGTGACATGTATCCAAGCTTGCCAACTTTTTCTTGGAATGTTTGATCGGGTGAAAGCTGCTGGGCCAATCCAAAGTCAATAATTTTTACCTTGGCTTGATTTTTATCGGCAGACGCCAACATGGTATTTTCTAAGCTTAAATCCAAATGGGCAACACCGTGTCTGTGCATCCACGACACAGTATCGACTAATTGGCGAAAGATGGACTGCACATATAAACTCCATTGATTTGGGACGTCTTGGCACTTTTGCTTTTGCGAAGAGGCATTTTTCACGACTTCGTTCAATTTTCCTTTCGTGTGATTGTCACGAATAAAGTCAAACAGTTCGCCTGCTGCGCAATATTCCATTGCTAAGTAATAGCAATTTTCATCTTCCCAGTTTTCGATACAGCGCACGTAGCCTTATATTTTATTTCATTTATTTCCCTTTTTGTTTTAGTGCACTGCTTTTACACCACTGATATCCGTACCTTCATTTTGTTCCTCCAGGTTTGACAGAAATAATTGAACTTTTTTTTCATTTTCAAAATTCTCTGGAACCTTGTGTCCTTCTCGGGACTTTCCTTGTTTCACCAATTCCTTCCATGTCTCTTTCACGACAACCCATGGATACTCACCCTTTTTATCTTGGACCAAGTATATTCTTCCTTGTAACGTGTTTGCAAGAACTTTGATGAATCTGAAACGATTTCGTCCTTTCAAATTCTCTATTTTCGCGGCTTTTGATACCATTTCTTTGCTTCTATGATCTATTTTTTAAAATGATTATCTGAAAGAATTGAAAAATTCCTTAGTTTTTATTTTTATGTTTTATGAGCTTTGAACTTTTGCTGTTGTTTCAAAAAAGTTGCATCAGGTCAGTATATTGTATTATCTCACAAGAGTTTTAAGATTTTAAATTAAAGAACAAAATCACGGCCCACAACATCTTCTTCGATGTCAATTCAATGTAATTACTTGTTTTGTAGTTTATCTTAGTTAAAAAAGAGAAAAACATATTAAGAGTATGCTAACTTATGTGCAACGTTCGCGGAACAAAAATATTCCTTTATGCTTTGTCAACGTTTCCATAATTGTTTTCCAATTCATTTGAAGTCAAAAAGAAACTTTAAAGAAAAATTGCTATTGAAATTTGGATTAAATTTCTACCATTAAAGCATTTGGCAGATGTTTAAATTTGAATTACACATTTAAAATAAAACGAAAAACAACATTACGCTGTCTCTTCCTTATAGCACTATTTGCCGTTCAAAAGGTTACTCCACAACAATAACGGATTGAGGCATGACCCACTCTGATTTCATTTCCGCTTTGAAAACCCTCTCGACATTGCGGAAAAAACCTTCATTGAAATATATGCTAACCTGATAGTTGTCAACAGGGTGATAAGCATGATTTTGAGCTCCCAACAAGCCTCTGGGAAGAATCTGTGCATAAGGAGGGAAATTTCCTACTCCAGAGATGGTTCTTTGCGAAGCCAATTCAGGACTGATATTGGAGCGTGTATCATTAGGGTTGTGTTCATTGTTGTCCAAAGGGCCTACAGTATTGGCAGAAGAAAAAGGATGCAAGCGATTAGAAAGAGCCACTTCCTCTTGCAATAATGATCTTTTGTCATGATTTGGACTATCCGCATTCACATTTACATCTGAGTTGGTGTTATTGGTAGCTGCATTTGCAGCATTGTTATCATTGACGCCAATGATGACATCTTGGCGAGGTTCCTCACCACCATACTGCGGTTCCATGTATCTTTGAACAATTTGTGGCTGGATGACCAAGGATGTAATCATCCACAATGTTACCAATGAAAAAATAAATAAACAACGATCAAAGTTTTTTTCTATATACACATATATGTATATATGCATATATATAAAAGAGAAGGTGTAACAAGTTAAACTTTAATCATTTCATACGTAGTTTGGCCGGTGGCGATCAAATACGAATGATAGATCGAGATGCTAACGACAGCAAAAGTAGCGATGCCCATGAGAAGCACATATAAGACCCGGCCAATCCAACCGAGTATTGTCCTTTGGGAGTCGGCACTTTGATAAAACAGCGTGTTGATTCCGAATGTTAACCCCCACACCACAACAATGCTCTGCACCCATGTGAAGGCGATGAAATATCGTTGGTTGTTTCCGCCCACACAGTTGCCAACAAATGGACAATGGTGGTCGAACTTGACCACGCATCGATCGCAGTCGTAGCAATGTTTACTGCGAATGGGACGTAAGAACTTGCAACGATAACAAAAATGTTGTGGCGGATTGGTTTTGGATATTCGCACGGCCACTTGTCGTGATAACGTCGTCGGGTTCAATCGCACTCGACGAGAGGCGTCTCCATTGTCGGTTTCGTCCAGCTCGTCTTCTATCGACTTGGACTCACTTTCGTTGCGAATTCGCTCCAAATGCGTCTTTTGTTTCTTTTTTCCTGACTCTTTGTGTCCGTCTTCTTTTTCTTCTTCTATAGTTTTTACAAAAAAAAAAAAAATCAAGTACATCAGAACAATTATTGTTTATAAAAGAGAAGATAAAAAAAAAAAAAGGGGGAGTAAGATTAAGAACTTTTTTTATAATAATAAAAAATAGTAGTCCTTAGAATACTGATTGTGCAAGGTAAAAGCTTGAACAAAGATAGCATTTTTTTTAATGCGAAGTTGCGTTTCATGTTTAATTTTTTTTTTAAAAAAAAAAAGAAAAAAAATTGACCATTGAACAAAGGAACATATCCTGGATTGCTAAATGTTGTGATTGCGTACAAAATGATTGCTATAACTTGCAACAAATGAAAAAAAATATTCAAAAACGCTTCGTCATGTGCCAGCCATTGCCTCAAAGCACCATCTTTCCAACTGTACGCTATAGCAATCGCAACAATATTCCAGACAACGTACTGGGTTCGGACTGAGTATTTTTTCATACGACTACGCAATAATTCCTTCTCAAATTCGTCAACAGGGGGGTTAAATATTGTTGCATAGCAATCGTGTAACACTTGATTACAGTTGCAAAACGTAGACATATCTTTGTCTTATTGAGGGTGTACCCTTTACTCTTTTACAGCTTTGCTTTTTGACTTCCAACAGCTTCGGCAGTTTATGCCGTCAGAAAACTTGTTTTCTTGGTAAAGCGTTACAAAACGGCTTTTTTAAGGAAAGCATTGGCAATAGATGTACTTTACAGGAAAATTGCTCAACTTTTAAATTTATCGAATAAAACAAAAAGCTGAGTATTCTACCTTGTATTTGATACTACATGAGTTGAAGTTAATCAATTGAATTATTTTGGTGCATTGAAATTAAACTAAAACAACGTTTAAGTATCTTCTTTATCCCCAAAACAAGAAAAAACCTGCAATTATTATATTGTTTTATCTTTTCCTATTCGTAGTGATTGGGACTCATTTGTATTACTAATCCATACGTATCTTCCAGTTCAATTTCATATTGTTATCTTCAAATTGCACTAGCAATAACACTTATGACAGTGAGTACCCAACATTAAATCTTCAAACACCAAAACAAATGGCGCTTTTGTTTTGTTTTATTTTTGTTGTTTCCATCCGAAGCTGATGTCAGTTTAAAAACTGAAGCAAAACAAAAAGAAAGCGAAAAGAGAAACAGAGGGAAGGAGGGTGAAGGAAGTGACACAAAAGAGAAAATGGAAAAGAAAAGGGAGGAGGACAACGACAAAAACAATCAAAATTACAAAAAAAGCAAGTGAAAAAAACAGAGAAATTAGTAACGTAAGGCAAAGAGGGGGAAGAGAGGTATAAGATGGTCAAAATGTTTTATTGGAGAAAGAAGTTGCCAACAAAAAAATGTGATGAGTACGACAATCACACCTGGTGACCATTTGTTCTCTTATTCCCCCTTGCATTTTTTGTTTTTGTTTTGTTTGGTTGAGAAAAAAAAATAGGAGCAAACAATATTTTTCTTTGTGGTTGGAATTGTGCATGCCGCGTAAACAACCCACAAACCCAAGAGGGTACAAACTTGTGCGAATTTGCATTAAGATTTTTTCGGGGCGCAACGTTTTTTTGTTTTACGTTCCTCCTCCCTTTGCCCCCTTTTTTTTTTTTTTGCTAGTGACGTTATTTTGAATTTTGACTGAAATTGTCACGTGTTTCTTGTTAATTGGGCCGTTATTTCGGTGAGACTGACTGGTTTGCGGGAATGTGTTTTTAATTGTCCAAAAAATTACTTTGAGAATAACCTACAAAAACGCGCGCAAAAACTTTGCTGCGTCAGCGATGATTGCTTTCATAAACCTAAGTGGTCAACGAAGTATCAAAACCCATTCCATCACATCACTTTTGACTTTTTGCTCTTGAAACGTACTCGACGATACAAAACAAGACAAAAGCAAAAGAAATCAAATGATACAAACAAACATAACAAAACAAAAAATAGACGACAACAACACATTGGAGACAAGCGGAATCGACAAGGAAAGAATTAGCCCTATTAACAAATATTGAAGAAGTGATTAAAAGCTCTCGTCTCCGTTTGGAACACGACAATGACAAAGGCAAGAACGCGTTAAACAATGAGTTGGCAAAAAGTAAGAAACAATTGCTTGAATCAACATACTGTATTTGCCGAGGACCACATGTCGAAAATAAATCCATGATTATGTGCAATGTTTGTCAGGAGTGGTATCATGACGAATGTGTTGGACTCTCTCAGTTAGATTTTAAAAAAAAGGCAAGAAAAAAATTATTTAAAAGGATGTCAAAAAAAATAAATTATTTTGCCAATTAATTCAGTGACCACTTTGTACACACAAAAAAAAAAAAAATGAACAATGTAAACATAGCCAAGAGGCAAGTGACGGCGAAGAATACGAGTGTGCGATATGCTTGGGGACAGAGCATCCAAACAAGGGTAAAATATACAAGGAAAACGATTTTCGCAATTCTTTGAAAGAACGCCGACAGCGAGCGCTACAAAAAAGGAGACTCCTCATTGAAAGGGTCACACGAAGAAAAGAGGATCTGTTGAAGGCACAAATGAACAGCAAATCTATCCCACACGTGGTAGGTCTCAGCGACACAGACGACTCACCACCTCCTCCAAATATTTTGCTTGGTAAAAAACCAAAGCGATACATTTATTGTCCTGCTACAAGTTCGTCCATACACATACACATATACATATATATGTGTATATATGTATATGTATATGTATATACAGTATACACATATATATTTGCGCATTGGTTGCATGATTTTTGTTTTGTTTTGTTTTGATGGGGCAATGTATGAATAATGCAATTGGTTGGCGGTAACAGCAACAACGGCAGAAACAGAGACAGGGGCAACAATAGCAACATCTCCAGCTTCAGTTGTTGCCACAAAACATGAACCAAAAAGTGTAAGTGAAGAAAGCACACCGTCGTCGTGGAGTAGCGGAAGCGATACAGCATTCCCTTTAGACACGAATCATATGTCCTCGTCGGCAATATCCGGCCGAAGAGCAATTCGACGTCCCTTGGCCCGCCCTGGCAGCAGTGCGTTTAAACATCTCCCCACCTCCACCGTGGCTGTACCTTCCACTACTGCCCCACGTGCGTTTGTGTGCGTATGTGTATGTATAGATACGTATACACACGCACAAAAATCAACACAAATAAAATTGAATACAATATATTGTGGCAACATCCGTGTTTTCAATGCGTAATTATATATGTATTGTGTGTTATGGAACTGAGATAGCATCGACAATGAAGAAACGACAGTTGAATGAGGTATGCAATGAAAAAGAAGAAATTGAAGTGGGCCTTAGCCACAAACGACATAAAAGCAATGAGCACGCACACAAATCAAAGACAAGACGAATATCTTATGTGGAACAAAATGAAACCATCCCGGCGTTAGAGTCCACGCAAACCTCTTCAATTATTTACCCTCCAATTGCCCCTCCTGTATTTGCAATTCGAGACCCCCCGACTTTGTTGCAGCCTTCAAGTCCCTCCCTCCCTCGTGCTGATGGCAATGACGATGATGACGACATCGCTGACGGCAATAACAACAACAACGACGAAGAAAATGATGGTGATGACAACGATAGTCAATCTTCATTGCAAGACCTTTCATCCTCTGTCAATCGCAATGGAAAGCCAATGCACAAGTATCAATACGGACAAAAAGAACGAAAATATCAAGAGCAGAGACACGTGTCCCAACAGCAACAACAACAACAACAACAACAACGACAACTGCAAACACAGCAAGCACAACAAGAACAAAAAAGAAAGGAAAAGGAGCTAATGTTGACAAAAGAACGCCAGCGGAAGGAAGAAATGGAAAAGAAAATCCGTGCACACGCTCGAAAGCTTGTTCGACGGGCATTAGGTCATTACTTCAACGCAGAGCACTGCAATAATTTGGAGCGTCACTTGTACTCAACCTACGGCCTTAGTCCCATGCGAAATTGGAGTCGAGGGATTCTTGAACGAATGACCAAATTCATTCCTACTTGTGATAAAGGTCAAAATTTTGTTTGTGTGAAATTGTCTTACAGTCCTTATGCGTTGTAAATACCCCTTGAGAAAACATTATATACATATATATATGTATATATATATAACGTGTATGCGTTGCAACAAAAAAGGAATCACAAATAATCCATATGCAAATAAGTACTTTGAAGTGATGGAAAGATTGACAAAATTCCCATCGTTGGTGAAATTGATTCGCTTGGGCGAATTAGACATTACAAAGATATTGAATGTGAGCAATGATGAAATCATGGATGCCACTCGAAAAACGGACACGAACGCAAAGCTGTTGCAGCAGTTGTTTCCATTGGTCGGCAACGCATTGGCGGAGGAAATATTACAGCAAGCAAGGCAATATAGCAAAAAAGATAAAACGAAATATCGAGACAAAATTCGAGATTTGATGTTTAATTTAAACAAAAATCCAAAGTTGGTCCAACGTTTGACCAGTGGCAACATGACTGCCGAACAATTGGTCCATGCCACCAATGAAGAATTGGCTTCCGAGGAAATTTCTCAATATCGTAACAAAGTCCGAAAAGAAATCGCCCAAGCGCAAGTTTGTTGTAATTGTTCAACCCCTTTTCGTTTTGTGTATGAAAAAGATGCAACTTATTTCCTTTTTGTGTGTTCTTCAATAGATAATTCATGAGAAATTAACGGACTTGAAACGAGAAGGAATAATCAAGAAACAAGTCGAAGTGAAGCCAGACGATATCCCGTTGTCCGAGTCTATTGTGAAAGACATGGACACAGGGACGACAGTAGGTATGGCTGTGAACAATAGCAACAGCAATCTTAATGCCAACAGCACGAACAGCAATAATCACATCAACACTGCCAATAACACCACCAACAATGACAACAAGTTTACGTCACAAAGCCAACCCGTAAGCAGCTCCGCCACCGTTGTTGACGACGATAGTGACGAATCCTCAGAAGATGATGACGATCTTATTTTGGAAGTTGTTACCAAAGCAACGATCAATCGTGCCAACCCTTCTGACAATGGTATATACATGTATATACGTATATGTATGTTTTTAATACTTGCATTTTGTTCACATGTATGATTATACTTGTAATCATTTGTGTGATGGACAGATGTGATTGATATCACAAACGATGAAAAAGACACGGCGAAAGACAAAAAAGGAAACAATTCGATGCCAAAACCATCAACCATTCGATCGTCGGTAATCGAAACGATACGAGTAAAGCCCAGCGATCGACACGAGTCTTCCCAAGAGAGGATGGAAGAGGAAGACAAAGGAGTAATGTTTGCCAACCGACACAGCGACAGCGAAAGCGAAACCGAGGAGGAAGAGCCACTTTCTCCGACGGAAATGACCATACCTATGGAAATGAATATGCACATGGATGCGGAAGACGATAATGTGGACTTTGTGGGATTATTTGACGAGTCGAGCCATCGACTCCACGACAGCGGTGATTCGAAACAACAAGAGGCAGGGGAAGTGAACGAGACCTTGGAAGATTCACAGCCACAGTTATCGACATTGGCACAATCCAAAGAAGAAGAACCGACTGCTGTTAGATCATCGAGCAGTAATGACAATGACATTTCTAACAGTAATAAGGATAAAGCCATGGCCGAGGACAGCAAACACGAACATGATAATGAAAACGAAAACGAAAAGAATAAAAACAAAGAGCAAGAAGAAAGCTTAGGATTTTTAAATGTCGGACCTTTGAGAAAGCCTTCTCGAAAAGGGAAGCCACAAAAATCCAAGCATGGCAAAACAGCGGCAAGTGCAAAGGAATATGCGTCGCCGAAAGAAGGCAAAGATTCCGACAAACACCTTTTATGGAAAGGAATGTTGGAGTATCGTGATGGCAATGGCAAGGCATCCAGCTTTAAATGCAAAATGCACCAAATTGGTGGAGCCCTTGTTCAACGATTACCGATCCCTTCCAAAATTACTATGACTGGGAGAGTCAATCCACAAGAATTGCAAAAACATTTGCTTAAAGTTTTGCCTACCAAAAAAAAAAAAAATCACAGCAAAAATGTAATGACTATGATTTATTATTTTGTTGTCTTCTTTCTTGTCAACGTGTATTGCATTGAATGCAGTCAATGAAATATGACAATCGAAAAGTATGTTGCTTAAGCTTATCTGTCATCGCGGAACACGAAAAAGTCGCAAGTGAATGCGAGAAGTATTTAAGAACCGCAGAACGATGTGCACGCTTCAAATTGGATGGCAAAAACGCTGATCCTATATTTGATTTGTATCTTATGTCACCCGCCGTTCCGCATGTCAATGCCGATTTTGTAAAACAATATTATAAATGTCACTTGCCACGACATACTGTTGCGTCATTGCACACATTTATACAAACATGCACATACATGTATATGTACACTATATAAATGTATGTTTGTTTGACAATATTCTTTATATGTGACTTGGCTGTTTAAACTAGTTATGGGCATTGGCAGTATTTCCAACAGAATCTTTTGCAAAAATTACACAAGACACTGATGCACAACCTCCAACATCAACAAAAAGTTGAGCTTATTTTTAATCTGTTTTGGAACGGGCTCATTTACTCAATCAAAAAACATTTGTGTGTATGTTGTACATATGTGTTTGAACCGGATCGTGGGTGCTGATGGAAAAAAAAAAAAAAAGATCTCGAGACGAAAATTTGTATAGTCCTGAAGTTGAGGTTAATTTAAGTGATGATGACAAAGACAAACCAATACAAAAAACGAAAAAAAATGATACCCAAATTACCGAAGGTTTAATGCGAAAAGAAAACAGTGATATTTGGAGTGCTTTAAGTTTACTAACCACTGCAATGCAGAACGAATCACCTCTCCCTTCCGTTCAACCCCAAAACCAGCCTTATCAGGCCACTTCTCATTTGCATAATTCCAATCCGCTACCAAACACTTTTCAATCGAATGCTTATCCTTCCCCAGTGTACCCGCAATCAATCAACAATCAAACTTATTTGCCACTCGATCCAAGAGTTACAAAGAGAAATCGAATGTAAGAAACGCACCTATTTCACATTCAAGAGAGAGAAAAAGAGCGGAGGGCCTTATCAAAGGTCATGGAGAGGAGATCATTGCTTTTTTTTTTTCCGAAATAAGCTTTCTGTTTGTTTATTTGATGGGCGTGTTAGTCTTTCGATTGTGTTTGTACAATTATGAAAGTTTCCAAATATTCCCATCCAATATTTCAATTTTTTTTCAAATATTAAAAATGAAAAAAAAGTTTTTAAATATATTGTCTTGTTGGCAGCATTTGGCATGAAACACAAACATCTTACGACAATTTCTTAACTTGAGATTGATATGTCAAGCTTTATGATATTTTGTGTGTTCCAAAAAGGGCAACAGTCGTTTGGTTGACAGGGTGCAAAAAAAAGTTCGGCAGAATAATCAATTTGTTTGTTTTATTTGGAACGTCAATAATTTCCCAAATTAGAAATAAAAGAACATGGATGATGATTTACATACCTCAAGTGAAAATGAGCAGTCACCGGCAGCAGGATTTCAAAAGCAAGAAGAAGAAGATAGTCAAGACGAGTTGGACGAGGACACTGGTTATGACAGCGCAGTGGAGATGCAACGACAATTGAATGAATTGGGCAAGAAAAACGGGATGACGACCTATAGTTCACATGCGCTCGATTTGAATGGACAGACTGGTGCCAACTTGCGCCACGTATCACCACGGTATATCGGACATCTGGACGACAGTGATGCGGCGGCAATGTTGCGCGACATGCAATCAGAGCTGACGCGTCTGTCACAAGTGAACTTGCACAAGTAAAGAACAATACAAAAAAAATGTTTGTTTACAAAAAAAAAAAAAAAAAATATGTATATATAAAAAAATGTTGTTTGTACTTTTTGGTTTAATCAGGGGCACCACCCCTCGTGGTTCATTGATGCATGATGCCACAACAGGGGGCTACGTAGTGGCGAGCAGCAACGGAGCCGGAGAGACAGCAATGTTGGCACAGCAAGATCGGATGTCCTCCACCAAGTCCCTTCCGACGGGTGCCACGACGTCTGCCGGCAAATTGGATCTGTCCAAAGCCGATTCCAATCCTCACACCGTCGGAGCTGCGGGTTCTGCTGTCCCAGATGCGTCCACTGTCGCTTCTTCTTCTTCTGGTACTGTCATTACTGCCACCGCTGAGGTCGCTGGAAACGTCGGAGGTGCAAACACCACAGTTGCAGTGTCACAACCTCAGATGGACGTCCCTTTACAAATGCAATTGCAAACACAAACACAAATGCAATCTCAATCTCAATCTCAATTGCCACCCACTGTTGTCACTTCCAATGGTGTTGCTAATGGCAATGGCTACAGCCACGGCAATGTGAATGGTAATGGTCATATAAATTCCAATGTGTTGCTACTTGAACCTCCTGACGCTTCAGAGGAGGCTCAAGGGACCAGCGCCTCCAGTGTGACGACTTCGAAGGGACTCAATCCGACACGGACTTCGGTGATCAATGTAAACATGTCCTCGCCTTTGATGAACTTTGATCCCACTGTATTCACTGTCCAACAGCTGATGTCGCAGCTGGAAATACTCGAAAACAACGACACAAAATCCGACCGAAAAGATCTGTGGACTCAAATCAAATCCATGGTGGAATCTGAAATGGCCGCCTCGTCCAATACATCCAACAAAAAAGACTCTTTGGCACATCCGACCACCTCTCTCGATGAACAAGATATCAAAGTCGAAACAAAAACCAATGAGAAGACTGTCAATCCAAAAAACAATGAAGAATTACTCCAAGTCCTTTCTTGTTTTCATATACATTTGTGTATATGTATATGTATAATGAATGACCCAAACTTTTTTATACCTTTTTTTT
>ASPP01008300.1:0-27743 GCA_000512085.1 Reticulomyxa filosa
TATACATATATGTATACATATATATTACAATATATAAACCACATTTATACACATATACATGCATACATGTGTATACATATTATATCATACGTATAATGCAAAAAATTGAAAAGCATCCAGTGTTAAGCATCTTTGGACGACATCCTCGACATCCCTACGGCAGTTTGGCCCGATTTTGTGTGTTAATGTTTTCATTAATGGTAAGTGTATGGATATATCCGGCGATGGAGGGGCTACAACATCGCTCGGATTGGTATGCAATCGTGGTTTGGAGTGCAATCCATGTAGTGATACAATGGATATTGAAACAAATACCTCATAGTCCGGGCGCTCAAGATTGGCAAACTCAGAATCGGCCATTTTGGGTGATGATGTATCTATCCATTTTGATTGGCATATTTTCATTGGGTGGGTGCGTTGTCTATGCCATCTTTTTTTTTATTTATATTCCGAATATCGCCAACCTTTTCTTCGGGCTTACTTTCCGATGTTGGCAGTAGTTGGGTTGTTCTATTTGTCTTAGTTTCATTTACGTACGAAAACAAAAAAAAAACTACTATTTCATTCGGCTCTGTTTGCGTGGAGTTAGTCTTGGCTGGGATTTGATCTCATTGCCTCCGTCGCTATTTTTTGGCTCAAAGGCTATTGGGAAGAGCGTGCCAATCCAAACCAATCCTCTTATGCAGTTTGCATTCAAGAGGTTAGAGCCTGTCGACAATTGAAAGTCACTCTGTTATCGCTGCGTGCAAGGGAGGACAATCCGCTGGAACATTGCAATTCCGTGAGGTTTCAAGTGGCCCTCACGGATGACCCGTTCAAAATACCAAAGACACCTCGAATACAAGAAGAAGATGTTCATCCTTTAATTTCCCCTTCCAAACACGCTGTCGGAGGGGCATCCGACTTTGACATTCTGTCCAAACAAACTTCTGTCAACTTGTTTATGCCCCGCAGGCGAACGTATGCTCGATCCAAATTACACAAACAATTCCACAGATTTGCTCTTGGACAACTTCGTAAAAGTGCCGTTTCACATGGCAATGTCCATCCAAACGCAGTTTAAACAGGCTCTTTATGTTTCCTCGGCCCATAGCGGTTGAGCTGGTATCACAAAAGTAAGTCCGGGTGTTGTTTTTTTCAATCATTAATTTTTCTTTTTTAGTTTGTGGCTGTTATCGAAATGTACTTTTAAAAAAAGAATTCAAAACGCATTCTCATCCTTCCATCTTTTTTTTCCTTTCTTGTGCACCGAATAAACTGCTGGACACCTTGCTTTTTTTGGCACTTGCTCCAGAATTTATGTTCAATTTTTTTTAACATTCCTGGACTTGTAATTAGGAAATTTCTCCAAAGAGACAGCAATTGTTTTTTAAAATTTGATGGTCCTTGGTTCGCCTGCTGCTTTACTGTACGTTGTACAAAGCGTCCTTAGTTTTAGAAAGGAAAAGTCTCGACACTGGAGGCTGCCCTTTCCAAGAAAAACGGAAATAGATATCAAACAGGAGTCAAGATGGGAGGCATGTGTTCATCGTGTTCAGATACAAGTCAAGCCGAAAATGCACAGAAACAGAGGCAAAACCTAATGCCAGAGGTAAAACAAGCTTCATTTTTGCGCTGCTCGTGTTTTTTTTGTCTTTAGCTGTAAAAAAACTCTTGTTTTTCTTTGGTTTGTTGAAATAATACCCACTCAAGAAAAAACGTGATTCGATCTCAGACACCGAAGGCCGGGTAGCTACCTAGTATCTATTACGTATAATTTTTTTTGTAACAAAAAAATAAACAAACAAACAATTGACATCGTTCGATGGACAAAGCCAAGTGTGGCGAATGAGGAAGGGGCGGAACGAAAACCGACAGATCTGAACAACTTTGAGTCGTTGTTTGAAGAATTAGCAAAGTTTATGAAAACATTGCCACCAAAAAGCAAGAAGCATATATGGGAACACGCAGTGACTGACAAAGATAAAAAAGAAAAAAAAGAAAAAAAAGATAAAAAAGATAAAAAAGTGTTTGATAAAGCGTCAAAAGAAGAGCATATAACAAGATTGCTATGTGATTGTGTTATTGTCTACATCAAAGTTAAACTTTACGATTGTTTCTAATATTTTTTGTCGCAATGGCCCTCTTCTTGGCGTGTTTCAAACAGTATTTGAATCGAAAGGAGAAACCATTAAAAACACAAGAAGTTTTGCCCCATGTGGAACCTGTTTCACGATGGATATTTCAAAAATATGGAGAACTTGACAGACATCGATTTGAACAAGAGAGTGCTTACTTTTCAGGCATTTTAGAAGAATATCAAGTTAATGCTCGTGCTCACTAATTATTCTCGTTTCATATTTTTTTTTTACATATAACTATACAACACATATCCAATTTTTTCTTTTTGCGCTTGAGTGGTCCGGTTGAAAATTGTTTTTCACGGGGAATTTTTTTCCCTCTTTTAAATCCTCCCCTTGCCAGTGCTACTCTTTCCCCTTTTTTAAACATTTTTTTGACACAAACTTTTACTATGTTAATTTTTGGGTAATATCCAAACACTGGGAAAATATATATAGCATTTCGCAAAATAAGCGTAGCTAAGACTTGGAACCGCCTTTGCAGTCATTTTGATCTTACTTTCATTGCGTTTTCTTGAGTTTGGCTTTTTTGGAGGGAACTTGCTTTTAAAATCCTGCTTTGCGAGGTCTTTGTATGTAATGATATAATGCAGTTGTCACTTTATTTTGCATCAGGAATTTTAGACAAAAACAAAACAAAAACAAAACAAAAACGTGTTTTTGTGCCATTTGAGTTGTCAATTATTTTGGTTTGATGGATTTCATCAACTTTCTACCAGCTAAACGACCTACTCAAAAGGAATTTATCAATGATTACATTTTGCCCGTATTTATGTGAAATATCAAAATTAGCGTGAAAATATTTTTCTTGATATCTTTGTCTTGCTCTTGTATCATTGCCCACTAGTTCTTACAATAAAAGCTTTTAAAATATCAAATATTGTTTCAGTCAAATAATATCGTTTTTCGCGCAAGGGAAATCAATAACTTTGGTCAAATATATCGATGTAAAATTAGTTTGATAAAAAAAGAATTGGATTCATGTGTATTGCAACGCAATACAAACTTTGCTAAAGTGAAAATAACATTTTTGTAAAAACTTTTCATTCTTCACTTCTATCAAAAGTTTTCTTCTTTTGTGAACTATTTTCTTATTTAATTTATTTTTGTTTATTGAAGATTTATTTCAATAACAAAGTTAAGTCGTATTATACTTAATCTTACTAACTTCCACTATAAATAAAAGTTTGTGTAATGTATATGACTTAAAGTAACTTTGTGTATGCACTAATCAAGTGAGTATAACAATTTTTTAACTTTGTATAATTAGGCTATCATACATAAAGTAAGTTATTTCATAAGTTTATTGTAATTACAATATAAGTCTCACATTAAACCAGCATTAACGAGTTCATATTTGCACAATTATAATCTTATTTTTGAAAAAAAAAGAGAAAAAATATATTTACATTTTTTCATTCGCATGTCAATGGCTGATCACCATATTGAATTGAACAAAATGATATTATAACGCTTATTCAATTTAATTTAGTTGTTTAAAGAAAGGTCAGTTTATATTTTAATTAGAATGTTTTAACGAAAAAAGTTAGTTTATACCACTTATTACTAGACAGTTAAACTATTAACTTTTTCAAAAAATCATAAAGATCAGAATTTTTGAAAAATTATTAAAGATAAAATAACACGTTCAAAAAAATATGCACAAATACTGCTTTTAATACATAAAAAAAGAATTAGCAAAAAGAACAAAAAATAGATAACAGAATAAATGTTTTTTGAATTTGATTATTTCCTTTACATTTTGTTTGCAGCATTTGCATACATGTTTTTTTTGGTAAAAGCAAAAAGTGAAATCTATCAAATATGAAAACATTGATTGTATTTATCTCAATTGAAATATTTTCATCATTTTGAATTATTGAATATATTTTGTCAGTGTAAAAAATTTTTTGATTTTATGGAGACACAGCCAGACGTTTTGGTTGAAGACTGAGCCTCAGGGAACTAGTAAAAAATATGCATATCACATTTACTTTCAAGTTTTTGCGCTGTTCAATTATTCATCGATCAAATGTCGCTTGTTTTCAGTAGATTGGATGCTAAAGCAGCTGTCGAAACGAAATCTCAAGAATCACGTTTGCGTCGTCTTAAAGACTTACGTCACCAGCACCAAACCTTGTGGAAGCAGAAGCATCAGCAACGAGTCGAAGAAGAAGCACAAGTAAAAATGGATCTGAAGAATGAACTGATAAAAAAATGGAAAGAGGAAAAGGAATTCAAGCTGAGGAACTTAACTAGGGCCTGGTGTGCAGTAAGTTTTGGTGCGGGGCATACGGACGCTGAGCAAGAAACAAAAACACTTTTAGTGGAATCACGACAAGATGCCGCTGCTCTCCGTTTTCAACAACAACAAACGATTTCACGAGCACAAAAAGCTTTCTGTGACATGCAATTGTCCACAACAAATCAAAAGAAGAAGAAAAAAAAAGAAAAACTAACGCACAACACAATAAAAATATGCAAAAATACCAAGAAAATCAAGCAAGTACAGACGTTGAAAAATACAGAGCCAAAAAAAAATCGTCAATATTGGGTGGAAAGAAGTGAAAAAATCTGCAATAACCAAAATGTTAAACAACATATATTCGGTAGAGGTGATGTACAATCATCACGACAAAAAATGTGGGCGTGTCATGTTCAGAGCCAGCATGCCTTCCAGACTTTATGTCCAAAAATAAACAAAACTTTTGAAAAGGAAATTTTTGCTCCCTTTAGTGTTAGACAAAACAACATCTCCAAAAAGTTAAAAAACAACTTTGACACATCTTCTGCTATTCAAAAATATTTTGAGCACATGTTCGAGAGCGAACTGGAGAGAAATCCTCCGATGTATAATGAAGAAACCCCGCGACAAATAATTCCAATTCCTGTTGATGATAGTATTCTCAGCGGAGAAAATATTCTAACCCCTCAATCAAGCTCACTCTCAAACAGTGAAACTCAAAACCACTTCAAGTGACATATTTTTTTAAAGATCTATTGGGCTAGATAGTAGCGTTTTATGTTATAGAGTTTGTCTTGTTTTTTTATTATTTGTTAATGTATTTAAAGTTTAATTTCACAATAATAAACAAATCTCTTAAAATATAAAAATGTCAACTATCTTCTGAAATTCCTAAAAATACTAAGATGAAACTGTTTTGGCTTGAAAAAGGGTAAATAAAGACAACTTTGTGTAACACAATAATCCTTTGATGGCCACTCAAGTAAATGAAACCGAAGCTGAATTATGCACAATCTGTCAGGAGATTGCTCGAAATCCTGTGCTTCGGACCAACTGTGGTCATTTCTTTTGTGGTTGGTCCTCCTTTTTTTACTTGATTTGAAAGTATTATAAACAAATTAAGTCTACACAACCATAATGTTGTTGGGTTTAGGAAAATGTATTTGTGAAATTGTTGTACAAAATCAGCCAGTGATCACATGTCCTATTTGTCGTTCTCATATAAATAAGTTGACACAAATTGACAACTTGTTGAGTCCTAAGATTAAATTTCGATATGGTCATATCAGATTGACATTGTTTGTGCCATTTCAATGGCAAAAAATGACAAACACGAAACCTACAACTGAATTTCTCCATTTATTGTCCAATCTGTTGGGTATTTCTTCGTCCAAAATTAAAATCATTAATAAAGCAGTACAGTGTGAAAATGATAATATGATATGGGAGCGGGTCAGCAAAAATTCAGAGTTTGTTATAATTGCCTCGAGAGACAAATATCATGAAAACGACGAAAACTTTTCAGCAGTTGATAGTCACCATACTTTACGACAACGAATAAATATTTTTTGGATTCAAGTTATATACACCACGAAGCTCTTTTTTTCACAAGTTCGGATAACAAATGGGAATGAGTTTATGGCCTATATTTTTCATAGTTTGTTATCCATCGGCTGTTTTATTATTTTATTGTTAAGTTTTTGTTTTTTAGTATATACTCATTTTTCAAACGAGGAAAAAATTTGTGTTGATTTGTCGAAATAGTTTTCGGACATTGGTCGATCCTTCAATAGGTAGATGAAAAATTAAAATGTAGTACTGTATTGTAAGTGCACGATCTGCAGCTTTTGACCTTTTGTTTTACTTCGACAGTGTTGATTGGTAGGCTATAATTCAAAAAAAATTATGTAATTGTTAGTGCAAAAAATTCGCTTCCATTCACAAGTTTTTAAAGCTTAGACCAGGAAACTATTTTGATGAACAAATTGGTACAACTCGCGTGCCAAGTTCATACCCAAGTGGCCCACAAAAAAAGACAAACGCTTTCATCATGTTAACAACCCCCTCGAATCAAATTCACATTGAAAAAAAAAATTATTTATGATGAACTGGTACAACACACTCTCAAATTTTCTTTGTTTTCACAGCAAACCACCTATTCAAAGCGAAGCACAAATCACATAATTTTTAAAAACAATGCAAGTCAAAATAAAAAGAATCAAACCTCGTTGTAACGAGACGTTGACGATTATGTGTTGCACGTCATTGAACACTTTTTTCACGTTTTCTTGATCTGTAGCGCATGTTAAGTGGCTGTAGATTTGTCGAACACGCGGATTGTTGTTTTGGTTGATAAATTGTTGTCTTACATATTCCACAGCTATCCATTATTTTTGTGAGTTTTTGATTATTGAAGACAAAGAAAAATCTACCCATAATAGTTATTATTATTTTTTTGCATGCCTTTTCTCGCTGTTTTTTTCTTGCAAGAGATGCAAAGGAGTTAAAAAAGCTACAACAAAGTAAACAACGCACCTGCGTCAAAATTTTTATCGGGCCCGTCATAATCTTCAAAGCAAACTTTTAATGATCTTCGTTTGATCTTTTCACCGAACAAATCGGATTTGTTCAAGAACAATATCATTGACGTTTTGCGAAACCATCGCGAATTGCATGTTTCTTCAAACAAGGACAATGCCTCATGCATAGCGTTGACTGATACATCTTCAAATAGTCTTTGATCATAACAACTCAACGAGACAACAAATAACACGGCTGTTACCTTTTTTGTTTGTTTTCGTAATCTTTTAAAAAAAGAGAGGCAAGCGCGCAATTGAATAACAATAAACAAAAGAGAGGGATCGAGAGAAAATGGAAATGTTGTGGGAAGAGTAATTTGTATATGCGATGTTGGATGTACAATTATGCAAAAAAAAAAAACTATAGAAGAAAAATTTGTGTCAAACAAAACAGCATCAAAGCAGTGTATCCACTTGGTACGTTCACTTCTTTGTCCACCAACGTCATACAAACGAAATTCGTTACTGTTGTACGCAAATGCACATTCTGTCACACCTGTTGTTGGAGTTCGAACTAATAACAGATCCTATACACACAAAGATGCAGCTTTTGAGAAAACTATTTGTTTGCTTTTTGTCTTCTTCTAACCCACCGCCCTTGCAGGTTCCCTCTTCTTTTTTTCTTCACACGACGATATTAACTTTTTCGGTCGGCTTGTAACCAACTTCTGCGATGCGGTCAATGTTCTCAAAGAAATAAGGTGCTGAGTCTACTACAGATAAATTGGTGCGATCTTTGAAGGCTTCTTTGATTGCAGAGTCCGCCCATACTATTTTCAGATATTTAGCAATTTCTTCATTTATCTCAACATCACGTGGCAAATCATCAAAAAATCTTATTGCTTCCAATGTTTTTGATTGACATCGTGACTGTTCATATTAATCATGTTGTTCAAAAAACTATAAAGATCATTTTTGTATTAGCGAGGGGGCAAAAGGGGAAAAAAAAGGGGAATACGATTTTATACGTATCCACTTACATCATAGTGCAACGCTCTGCATTCAGTAATCAACGCTTTGACTTGGGCTAATACTGAGTCATAAAGCGGCTTTGTTGCTTCTGTCTTATTTTCATCTGAAAAACCATCGTTGTGGATCGACGCCAATTGCTTGAAAAAAGTTGATTTTCCACTATTGCCTGGTCCTAACAGTAACAGTTTTTTTACTGATTTGTCCTTCTTTTTTTCGCTTTCCAAATCCCTTTGCAATCTTTGATCTGTTGCCCGTCCAGCATCATCGGGGCTTTGCCCGATATTTGACCCGGTACTGGAATTGGTACAACCCATGTGATTAGGATTACGAGTTTTTTTTTTTACTTACAAGTCTTTGGCATGTTGCTACCTTAGAATCGCTAGTATTGGTTTCTTTCCTCGAAACTTGGAATCTCATTTGAAACTATGCTTAGGAAACTGAACGAAACCATTTCAAAAAACGAGAGACCATATTTATGTATCCTTAGTTTATTTATTTGATGTTAAAAACGGAACAGATAAGAATACGAAAGGGAAAAAAGGTAAGATTGCACGATATTAAACCAAAAAAAAGGCATTTCATAATAAATGCTGTTTCTGAATTGTGATTATATTTCGTATGCTTCATTCAACACAAAACATAAGTGCCCTGCAATTGGAATGTGTTCAATGACATGGCATTTTCGTGGAGTCGATTCATATAAAATCAACAAATACCGTTGCTTCATGTTAACTTCAATCCTCAAATGTACATTTGAAGAATAATCCCAAAGTGACGCACTTTCACTAAGTTTGATTTTTTTTCCAACTGTGGATAGATTATTTTTTTTATTGTACTTTAAAAGATCACCAAGTGAATATGCAATCCGTTGTCTGTTCCAATCGAAGTAATATGTTTGATAGACACAACCTTGCAGTAGTGGTTCGTCTGCTGCATTGAAACCTCTAGGGATAAAGCCAATCCCAATATCACTATATGAAGCATTAATATGACATACATAACGCATCGGATATGAAAACTCTTTTTTCAGTATTACTTGCTTCCAGCCTCTAAAGGGATGACGAACTTTCACAGACAACCTCGTGTTAAATAGTTCCACAAAGTCGTTCCGTGCAAATTCGAATACAGCTTTTGTTGTGTTATTTTCAATGCACTTTATGTGGAGCCGTTTAACCATAATTCAATAGAAATTTTCTTTAAAAACTTACTGCTGGTTTTACAAGAATTTCAATTAGTCACTATGCCTAGCTTGTTCGAAGAACGAAACAAGTCCATTACCTTTGCTGAACTCGATAATAATTCCAACTAGGTCAACTGACAGTTTATATGGCTGCCCAAAACACCTTCGGCACCAAAATGTAAGAACACTCGTCACTTGATCGTCACTCATACAAATTTCAGCCGAACGTTTTTCCTTTCCAAAACTTTAAACACGGTACGAGAATATCACCTTATCATGTTTTATTCAGATATTAAACTGTACTAGTAAAAGTAGATAAATAGTGTTTTGTTGCTCCAGGGATTTGTAACAATTACTGACAAAAAAGTAGTGTGAAAATGTGAGCAACAAACAAGGTTCTATTCAATCGACGAAATGAATTTTAAAACAAACTTTGCACAAAAAAAAGCAATGCAACACAACGTCGAGGAAGCAATAAAGTCAAGAACAAAAAAAAAAGAACCTTTACATTTGACATTTTTCTTTCTTCCGGCATGTCACACTTCCAAGCCTTCGAGGATTTTTCTCCAAACAACAACCCGCATAATTTCATTCGTTCCTTCCAAGATTTGATGAACACGACAGTCACGAACAAATCTCTCTACCTCATATTCTTTGAAGTATCCATAGCCTCCGAATAGTTGCAGCGCATCGTTACACACATTGAAGCACGTATCGGTGACGTATTGTTTCGCCATCGCACAGTACATAGTTCTGTCGGAATCTTCTTCGTCCAACAACTGTGCAGCATTGCGAAGCGTCAAACGAGAAGTGTGAACTTTGGTAGCCAAATCAGCAATTTTAAATTGTGTGTGTTGAAAATCGATTATTCGCTGATCAAATTGTCGACGTTCACTTGCATACTTCAATCCATCTTCCAAGCAACGTTGAGCAGAGCCTAAACTGCATGCCGCTAGTGTAGTTGTATAGATTACAACAACAGTAAAAGCAAATCAACAAATACATATGTATAAACACATATATAGTATATATGTAATGCAAAATTATGCTCTCTCATTGCAACTTGTCATAGCATACCGATATTCAATCTACCACCATCCAAGCCTTTCATAGCAATTTTAAATCCTTCGCCTTCTTCGCCAATTCGGTTGGTGATTGGGATGCGGACATCATCAAAAATACCTGTGTGGTTGGTGACGCATTCCATCCCATTTTCTTTTCACGCGCGCCAAAGCGTAAGCCTTTGGTATCCTTTGGAACTACCACACAACTGATGCCGCGAGTTTTATGTTCACCAGTTCGAACCATCACAAAATACAAGCTATTGAATCCTCCACCTGAAATAAACACTTTTTGTCCATTTATCACATAATCATTGCCATCACGTTTGCAGCTGATTTTCAAACTGGCCGAGTCACTCCCGCTGTGGGGCTCTGTCAAGCAATATGACCCCATTGTCTTGTTTGTGTATGGTTATATGGTATTTCATATGTATGCTTCATTCCGTCAGAGTCCAGTTGTACATTTTTTTAAAAAAAAAGAGGACGAAAAAGAGTGAAATTTCTTGACCAAAAAAAAAAAAGAAAATAACTTCACATGTAAGCATCTGTGGCAGATATTTTTTTCTGAGCTCTTCATTTCCAAACTTTGACAACATCCAAGCAGTCATGTTGTGAATAGTAATAAGTGATGTTGTTGAAACACAGCCTTGCGACAATGCCTCAAATACAATTGTAGTGTCGTGGCGGCTCAGACCAGTTCCTCCATATGCTGTTGGAATATACAATCCACCAAATCCCAATTTTGCTGCTTCTTGAATGGCAGAAATATCAATTTCGTGCTTTTCATCCCAATGCTTGGCATTGGGTTTTAATTTGGATTCCATAAAGTCAAGTGCCAATTGTTGATATGCCAACTGATCCTCATTTAAACCAATTTTTTGCATTCCTTTTTTTATTATGTTATGTTTGTGCGTTTTTCTCCTTCATAAGTGTATTCAATTCATCAAAGCGTTAAGGCCACTTTTTTGTTTCAAACGAGACGGTAAGGCCAACACAGAAACACAAACAACGTTGTATAGTAGAGAGGGAAAATCGGGATGTCTGGTAGACATTCGGACACTTTCTCGTAAATGAAGAGGACACTAAACAAAAACGTCTAAACATATTTGACTGAGAGAAGCAACAATTATTATGCGGCTGAACTTTTATAGATTTTGACGTCATAAGTACAACAGACCTTGATATATGTTTTAGAAGCAATTACGTTTTTTGAAATTGAAAAACGAATTAAAAAAAGTCTTTGCCTAAGCACTGGATCAATGCAAAAATATCTCGAGATTATGGTTTGGGTGCGTGTTGAAGAAAAACAATGGTGCTGAAAAACGAGTTTGAAGAAGCGCATATCCTTCATGCAATTACAAAAGAAACATTCACGAATACGCAAATCAAAAAGGAAAAGAAAAGCAATTTTTGTCCCTGTATTTAAATTTTGATATCACTGTCTTCCTTCTCCTTACCTCAATTCGTCTCCAAACAAGGCAAATACTTCTCCATAGCTGATCTCCTTTTCTTCAACTTTTTTGTCAAATTCTTCACTAGGATGATCATGACTTTTTGTTTTTTAGCATCATTGCGAGAGAACAGCATTTTCATGTATCGTTGTCGAAGTATCCTTTCTTCAATTGTATTTTTCATGAAAAACCTGTGCACATATGTGGGTTTCATTTGGCCTATTCAAAGAAGACATCAAGCTCATTTCGATGCAGAAACTGCTACATACAAAAAAAAATATAATAAATATCAATTTATTTATCTAAACACACCCACTCTGTATATTCTTCCAATAGCTTGTAACTCAACAGCCTCGTTGAAACTGGGTTCCAAAATGAATACATGAGTCGCTTGGACCAATGTTAAACCACTGGCATCGTGGTGCAATGATAAAAGCATAACATCAACTTTGTCATCAGTTTGAAATTGCTCAATGGTTTTCGCACGTTGAAAGCGGTCACCAGTTAAAGACAAGGCATGAATTCCATTGGATTGCAATACGCAGGCAATTAAATCTAGCATTCCGGTAAAATTGCTGAAGACCAACGATTTGGTACTGTTGTCCTTAAATTTTAGATATTTCAAATGTTTGATCAAAGATTCAATCTTAGTGCCATACGAACCATCTCCTTCGATTTGAATGCGATCGATCATTGCCCGATCTTTCATGACATCGACAGCAAAGTCATCAGAATTATCATTGGGGATTTTTTTCTCATTTTCGGTGTGTACATTTCCGTAATTCGTTTCCTCCATCTTCACGTCATTTTCGCCAGAATGATTTGAGCGTGATTCCAGCAATTGGTCGTGTGAAAGAGTTGGATTCTGATCGTATGTTTTGTGTTTTTTGGAACTGTCACCATTTTGTTTACTGCCAACAAAGCCCATAACACGACCAAAAATGCTTTCCAAAGAGTCGTGCACTGTAACCTCTGTACTTGTATCGTACGCTTGACTGACATGGAATAACTCTTTTTATTTAGAGGCTTTCGACAGGCGGGACAATACGGACTGCTTCGTAACCATCTTTGCAAGCATTCCTATCGTCCGTTATTTATACACGTATAAATAATGTTACAAGTGTATTTTGTAGACAATAATTAAAACAATGATAAAATTGTACGCAACAGAGCAGTACAAATGGCAGCATTGAGTCAGTACTGGATCCGTAATCATTGTCAAGCAAATCGGGCATTGCTGCTTATTTACTTTTTCCTTGCGTGTCAACAAATCCAATTTTTTTCGTAAGTATTGTCTGTGTTTGGCCTGCGTTTGTGCTTGATCTTTCCAGCGAGAATATCGTCTTGTCAGTTCCGTTTCGATTTCATGCATTGTCCTCGCTACCAAGTCAAAGTCACTTACAAACGAACGATCCTTGTGATGTTTTTTTTTTTACCAAAAAAAAAAGGTAAATAAATAACACCGACAAAAAAAACAAAGCTTTGGTACTGTATGAAATTACCTGATCTAATTGTTTTTGATGAATTTCACAGTCATCATGCAAACGTTTTCTTCTTCGCTCATATTTATGAACCGAATCTATAACCTTTAACAATGTTATACTATCAGTGGTATGGTTCCACAGCTCACGAACTTCTTTGGCTTGCGCTTCATAGCTATGCAATCGGTTTTTTTTTTTTTTCTTCTCGCTTATATCTTTTGAATTCAAAAAGCAAAGGAAAATCAAGTTATTAACTCCGATGGTTCGCCGTTATCACAGGCATTAGTCTCATCCCGATGGTTCGTAATTAATTCGTTAATAGCGCGCTTAAGCCGTGATTCTTGTCTGCGAATAATTTCTTCGCAGGTGTATTGCGAATGTTTCTGCCAATCTACTGAAACCTTTCAAACAAAGGACAAATTTCCTTCTCTCTGTCAAGCAAAATTTTCCGAAATGGAAATTGAGACACAAAATGAAAAAAAGGATAAGGGGGAGGAGGGGAAAGATGATACGTAAAAAAAAAAACCACTTAACAATAGTCGGAAATTTCGCACTTAATTTGGAAAAATTTGAAATAAGCTCATGATTAATGTTTTGCAATAATTCACCCAATTTTGGACATGTTTTTTGGTCATAAGGATTACTTGATCTTTTCACTTTGCAATAATGACAAAAGTTGTCGCGAATGAACCAATGCGTTGCCACACACCATTGCCTGGACATGACAAGATAGGAGCAATATTGTCGTTTCACATTTGTCTCTGTCCTCATTTTGATCAAATGTTTCCGTACTTTGGTAACATTTGATTTGAATTTTGAATACCATTGCACTGGTCTAGGCGATTCCAAATTCAAAAATTCCGTCACAATGCGCGTCACATCATTGTCAATTTTCATAGTCTTGTCGTCGAGCCATTCCCTCAGTTGATTTTCGAAATCACGAATCACATTGTTGATCTGTCCCAATCGTGATGTAGTTACTTCCAGCAGCTCGTCATAGTTGCCTTTCTCTTCAGCATCCATTTTGGCTAACTTTCTTTCTAGCAGCGCTACATCCTCTACTGACTTTAGTTTGATGATCACAGATCCCAGTACCCCCCCTCCTTTGTTTAATAGTTAATCCAAAATTACCTAAAAAAATAAAAAAATAAATAGACAAATAATTTTACCAAATAAAATCTTTCTTTGTTGAGAAGTATACGAGTGTAAACCTCTTTCAAATGATGCGTGGTACACAATTCAGCCTTTTTCCACTGAAGATATTGGCTGCTTTCAGTGGTAATGGATTTATGAATGTCAATATCTGTGTCCATTAATAATTCTTGCAAACCACTTTCTTGTTTCAGTTGCTCTGCTCTTGTTAAATTTTGGGTTGATTCAAAATCGTCCTTGTCTTCGTCGTGACAGTTCAAACTTGTTTGAATGACTGTTGTTGCAAGCGGGTTGAGTTGATTCGTCTCTCTTGTCTCCGATTCCGGCTTCTCCTTCATTTCAATAATGGAGCTTATGTTCTGCTCTTGTATTTGTTCTTGTTTACATTGCATACGTTTTTCGTGTTCCATCATTTTTTGTTGACACAAGTCCGCATCAATGGAAACAAACTCAGAAGTGGCCAGATACCACCCAATAGTAAATATTGGATTGGACTGCCATTTACTGGACAAGTGCGTCCACTGTACGGTTACATGCAACATGACAGCTCCCGAGGATTCATTGGTGACAGAGCATACATTCTCAATTATTGCCAATTGCCATTGACCAAATTCCTTCACGCAAATATGCATCCCCTTGGAAAGTTGTGGATATTCCACACTTCGTTGGTATCACTTAATTGGGTCGTATTGGGCGTAATTGTCATGCTCCTTGTTTCCGAGTTATGCCTTACCTCTTTTTTTGGTGTTTCTGGTTGGTTCGAAGGACGGACCTCGATAGTGGAGACAATAGTCTCTTCATCGATTTTTTCTATGCCGCTCTGTTCCACTTTGTACACTTCCTCCAAAATCGTCATTGCTTTCTACAAACACATCAACAGAAGAATCAAATCAGCAAGAGGGAAAAATAAAAGAGAGAGAGAGAGATGAGAAATTTCTTTTTGAAAGTATTGGTAATATATAAACTTGGTAGAAAGCATATTCTGCTCGGGCTTGGTCTTCTTCAGCATTTATAGGATTGTCAAATAACTGTTTTTCAATTCGAAACATTAACCAATCTGACCAGTAGTTGCCTCTACATTTTATTTACAAAGTGTTGGAATTAGTGTTTTTGCGACGGATGAATAGACAATGGATTTCGAGTATATACATATACAGATATACGTATAAAGTTACGTAACGCTCGGCACATTTCCCTTTCTGTCTGTGTCATTGCGTCTTGAGCATCTTTGACCATAACTCTCATCACATCTGTCATTCTCATCAATGATTGCACTTTCCTCCTTTGCACTGCGGCATTTTGGGCATGAGTTGACATTCGCACAGAAGAGTGTCGACCCATGGTGTGTGCCAGCAAAGCTCTATGTGCGACTTGCGGGTGGCAACAGATCTGTCGTAAGCTCTCCAGTTTCCTTTGCGAAGATTTGCCCAAATGTCGTTTGGTGGAATGGTGGAACAAATTACGCCGAAGTTTGGGCGAGCTGGGTTTCGATTGCAAGACTTCGAGCATTAATGAGACCGAATTGTCTTCCGCACTATTTTCTGTATATTTTTGTTCGCTTTCTTCCTTATCTTCAGACTTGGGACGTTGATCCACAAGATCGATATCCACATCAGTATTAGTATTCGCATTCGCATTAGTATTAGCACCAGTAGCAACAATATCATTCTCAGATGTCTCTTCCTCAGGCAATAAGAATTGCATTTCTCTTTGAAACAGTTCCTTAAATTCTTTGAAATAATTATGGTAATATTCCTCCTCCACAGGGGACAATTTTAACTCCAAAAACTCTTCCCGTTTGGGTGGTATTTGCAACTCGTCTTCAACATTGACTTTGGTCTGACGATACATAATCCATTTCAATATGTATAGCAATCTTTTTTCATCATGGTAATAATACGGATGAGCAATGACACGTCGCCATGTGTTTTGATTGGAACCGATATTCAATTGCAAAAACGAACACAAGCCAAACAAATCATCCAAGCCATTGTTCCCAATCGGTGTGCCTGTCACCGCCCAACGATGCATCGCTGCAATTCGCTCTGTCATTTTCGTGCATTTTTTCAATGCACCTTCCACCATTTGCGCCTCATCCACGATCAATCTCCACCATCGAATTTGCAACAGTGGGGTATCTGGCACTTCGTAGCGCTTTTTTCGACGAAAATTCCATTGCGGCTTTTGGCAAAATTCCACTTCTTCTGACAGCACTCGATAATCGGTGATCACAATGTCATATCTCCCCAGATCTTTATACGTCGGCACTTGTCCTCGCTTGAATTGGAGAAATGACATCCCATCTTTCATTATCATTTCGTCGTTTTCGCCGTGTTCAACCCCATCGAGGAATTTTTCCGATTCGGGGTTGTTATCCAATGCGTCCGCTTTGCAATCAAGCAAGTCGGAACTCACTTTTGTTTGACCCGCTTTTCGAATGGATTTTCTCGAAATTTCTGCGTCGCCGTCATGCACATCGAAATCTTCTCCCAATTCTTTACGCTTACGCTTTCTTGTTGTTGTTTTCAGTCCCTTTTGACGCTTGCTCAAGTCTTCGTATGACTTTCGTCCGATATAAATGGTGACTCTCATATGCGGTGCGTGTCGACGTATTTCATTTCGCCACTGCACGACAATGTTTGGTGGTGTCACCACTAACGTTGCACCACTTTCACACTCCAAAGGAGGAAATGCTTCTAACCAAGATGCCACTTCCGCATTCACAGACGGATCACTTTTGTTTATCTCTTGTTCTTTCATTTCTTCATCATCTTCATCAAACAGGCCGTCTTTAGGTGGTCGAAACATGCGATACTGTGAGAAGGATAAACAAAAGACATGTGTATTCAAACAATTCAATTTGTGAAACACGTTTAAAAAAAATAAAATATATACATATACATATATGTATATGTATATATGCTTAACTCCTTCGGTTAAACCGACTGGTTCACCTGTCATCCAATGTGTTTGTTTGTTTAACTCAATCAAAGCCAAACACTCGACTGTTTTGCCTAGACCCTGTTATTGATACATCGAAGAGGGGAACGGACGAAAGGATAAAACAAAACAAAACAAAACAAAAAAATGTCTATTAAAAAAAAAAAGGATACAAATTTCTTCAAGACACATATATACCATTTGATCAGCCAAAATGCCACCAGTAATGTCTGGTAACGCATTAATGGGCTGCAAACTGAAAGATCCTTGGTCAATTTGAAACCAAAATTTGGTTTTGTGAGGGTGTTGCAGATGGAGCGAATCAACGTGAATAAACTGTGCTTCTCTCCACAAAAGATTAGGAATCCAGCGAATATACTTATTGTCTTCTCTTTGTAACATCCAGTGCACCGCTTTCCTTTGATAGAGATACAAATCATAGATATTGTCTCCGGCGCGTTTTGCGACCATTTGTTTATGATCGGGTAGGATTTTTTCGTAGAGTGCACTTGGGACAAATTCCAATTGCTTTTGCTTGTGTGAAGAAGGTGTCAATATCATTCTATCCACATCAAACTCTTCATTGATACCCAATATTTCATTTTGATTTTCCTTCTCCAAACAATCCAATACCATTTCAAATGATTTCACTTGCTTGAATTTGTTAAATTGGAAACTTTTTTCAAACACTTTGTTGGACAAATATAAATGAAATTGTAATACTCCACTCATCCAATATTCATCTTCCACATCCACTGGCCTTTCCATTGCTATATCTTCTTCGTTGTTCTTGTCCGCTTGTGCGTGTTCATTGTCGTCAGCTGTTACATCTGGCTCTGTCGAAATGTCCAACGCCATCACTGCAGCTCCTTCTTCCTGGCTTGTCTGCCTTGCATTTTCGCTGTAATGCTCATGTTCTTGGTTTGCTTGATCATTTGGACTTATCTCGTTGTTTTCAGTTTCATTGATTTGCGATTGTTCAACTTCAACATTGGCCCCCGTCTCCTCGGTTTGCAAGACCGAACACTCTATTTGCAAAACGCACTGAAAGGCTAAGAGTTCGGCCTCTTGAGATAACGATAGTAATATGGACAGCATGGTATTATTTATGTCAGTGAAGAATTTCCCAATTAGCACGCGTTGGTTTTTTTCATTACGCCCATTGGTCGCATTTGAATCATGGCTCTGTGTAGGTTCATAGAATATGTGAAATCCATTTTTGTATCGTTTGTTCGTCTCGCTTGCTTCTTTAAAATTTTCCAGGGTTACCGATATGTGAAACATCCACGTATCATTGTCAAGTTCTTTTATCTCATCCTTGGATGTTTTCCATCCATATTTTGTCACAAAAATCGGAACACACAATCAGTATGCTACATGCATATACATATTTATACATATGTATATATGAATAAAACGGAGGCAGTTATTTTTATTTTGTGTTCGATGAAGTGCAAACTGAAGACGCATTGGAGAGAAGATGCTTTAAGAACAAAGGATTGATGACGAAATGTTCGTCTTCAATTAAAAAGCGAATGGCGCCCAAATACTGGCAAAATTGTCGATCAATGATTTGTTGCTGACTCACGAAGCTACTAGTGCAAGATACTTCTGTGGTGGAAGGCGAAAGTGGTGTACCTATTCGGGCTCTGTCGTGGCGCCTTTGTTGCGATTTGGTCTCGATTTGCGCCATCCATTCCTCTGTTTCTTTCAAATGTTGGTCGTACAATGCATCCAATTGTGACAACATGCCCTTATTATTCCACAAGTTGCGATTTTGTTTTTTCCACTCTTTTTCCGCTTCGAGCCAATAGGCTTTATTTTTCGTGTTCTTTTTGGCCGTGGTTGTTTGCTCATCGGTCTGTTTTTGATCTTCCTCTCCATTTCCATTTGATGTGTCGATCTTTACTTCTGTTTCTTCTTTGTTTGCTTGTTCTTTCATCTCCTCATTTGCAGTCATTGATGTTGTACAAGCTGCGCTTACAAATGTATTATCCACGTCCATTATATTTTCTATTCGTCCATTGTTTGGTGGGGTCACTGCACTTGTTTTGATCACTTGTTCGATCATTTTGCTTTCATTTGCATTTGTATTCGCATTTTCGTTTGTATCATGTTCACTTTCAGTGTCGCTATCACTGAATGATTCGTCTATTTCTTCATCATCTCCTTCTCCATCCTCTTCTTTTTTCTCTTTTTCTTTTGCGGTTTGCTCGTTGCTTGGGGGTTGCTTGTCCAACTGCTCTCGCAGCTCGCGTCCCAGAGTCTTTCCTAAATTTGCACTTTGCTGAACGCACGAAGTCTTCATTTTTTTCACATAGCATACATGCAAATGGATACATATACACACAGCATCCACCACTCGATTTTTTATTTTTTGATCAAGATTAAAAAAAAAAAAAAAAAATTGCATTTGTGTCAAAAAAAGACCAAAAAAAAAAAAAAAATTGTGTTGTGAATCAATTGTAATATTCTGTTCATGCCCCCCCTACCTCCATAAAGATACGTCCGCCACCTTGAACACCAAATTTTGTATACAAAATATCTTCAATAGCGTCTGATTCTCTGGCCAACGTGTCGTCTTGAGCATATAGCTTATCTCTCTCTTGCAGCCATTTATCACTGCAGTGTATTACATCACAAACACAGACAACGACGTATGTACTTACGTTCGGTGTACCTCTACCCTACTCCTTTTTTTTAAACACTTGTTATTACACCGAACTCGTTACTTTCGTGCGTTTGATTCAATAACACTTCAATTTTTTGTTCGAGTTCTCTTTGCTCTACAGTTATTTCTATATTTCTTTGGATCAGTGACTCCTTTGACAATCGTTGTCTTGTCTGCTTTGTAGTTTTGCCAACGAAATTCCCGTCAACTCCATCCAAATATTGTTGTAATAAACCAGATACTGAGCCAGAATTTTGTGCCAACATATTACTGCATTTACCAAAAACCCATCATAAGAGGGAAGGAAAAAAAAATGAAAACAGCAAAAAAAAAGAATGAAAAAGTTGATCAAAAAAGGTAGACCCCGAAAAGGAACTGAGAGAAAAAAAAAAATTTTACCAAACTCAAAAAAAAAGATGTACCTAGCAGTTTTCAACGTAAATATTGCATGATTTTCGTCAAAATCTTGTTTTTCTGAAAAAGCAATGCCATTTATTGCAATTAGATGAGTTTTAAGAAAGATATGAGCAAGGTGCTACAGTTGCAGAAAGTTTCACTCGGAACGTGGAAATCCTTTTTTCCCTAGAACCTTGCTTCTTCAATGCCCACTTTTCTTGTTTTACTTTGTTATTACTTTTGATTATTTCTCCATCTTTTATTTAGTTTCTTCTTTTGTGAAAAACTTTGTCCAACAGTGATTTTTGTACTGCGTTTAGTACACTTTTTACAACACCTAAAATGGCACTATAGAAAAAATTAATTTTCTCGATGAAGAAATAATATTTAATCTAAATTTTTGTAATTATCTGCAAATCATGTAAATAAACGATGATAAAATTTTGTCATCAGAGTGAACATATGAATATTGCATTTACAATTTGTTTTTTAAATTGAAAATCATCACTTTGATATTGACATCACTATGGCTTTCATTTGTATGAAAAAATAGCGCTGTGTACACAAAAAGATTTATCTTTAGCTGCCAACATCAACTGAAGATTTTTGTAATTGAAAAATGATTGAATACAACCGAAACAAAACCAAAAAATAGGTTAAACATTTTTTGTTTCTTCATTTTTTGTTTCTTCGTGATTTGGTTCTTGTTCACTTAGTCCACCTATTGTATCATCCTGATGAATTTGTTTGAAAGAAGGTATACTACCAAGGAGTGCCAGTAATTCTGGTCTTAAGATTTTATCTTTTGATATTGGTGGCCACAGCTGCACCATTTTTTCGCCGACTTCTTTGTGAAGACGCAGACATTCTAATTCAGGTTCATTTAGAATTGAAGCCGCATAATTTTCTGTTGCATCTTGTCGTACTTTTGCAGATCATTTGGCTGTCTCTATTCATTTTGAAACCATTCAGAATTTGGCTGTAAAAAAATGTTAAGTGTAAAACGAAAGTGATTGGGTAACAAAACTTGGCATCGATTCAATTCTTGTTTAAGCTTTTGATTTTCTTTTAGTACTTGCTGCAATTCTTTGGTCAATTGCTCAATTTTGTTGTCTTGCAAATTTAACCGACTTGTCATACCTTCAAACGTTCCTATTTTCATAACATTCAATAGATTCCAACAAAAAAAAGAAAAAAATGCTTGTTCACACCATGAAATGAGTAAAAATTTTCAAATAATCGTTGCAAATCTTTGCTTATTTCTTGTGATGACTTAGTAATGATATCTTGCCATTGTTTTTTTGATTGGTTGACGAGTTCTGCAGTACGTTTCTCTTTGTTTTGCCACTCATTCATCAACAGATTTTGGGTGTTTAGCTTTTCTTGCCATAACTTTTTCTCACGAAGATACTGTTGATTCAAATCTTCAGTCTTCAACCGATTGACTTGCAATTTTGTCAATTCCGAATTTTTAAGTTCAATTGTTTTCTCTGCCGCTTTTAATTTAAACTGTAACGTCTCAATTTCGGCTATGTATTTTGATTTCACTTGTGCCAGTTCTTTGTCAAAGTTATTTCTTTGAATTGATTTTTGTTTATTTAGTTGATTCACCTGTTCCTTTAATTTAAATATTTCACTTTTACTTTCATCCAATTCTTTTAGCAAACGTTGCAATTTATTCCAGTGCAGAGTTTGGTCACTCTGTGTGCACACATCTCTTTTTGGTAAGTTGTTTCAAGGCGAGAAGCAAAACAAAAATAAAGCCATTACTTCATAACTCTGCAGACGAGAAAGAATCTCTTGTCCAAAAGATGACGCTTCATGATTTGTCATCATCTTTCAGGTGCTAACTTTCGGCAACGAATCATCATTTCGAAAAAAGCTCCTTTTGTTTTTGGTAATTTGGTACATCTTTGTGAAGCCTGATTCGATCACTTGCAGTATATCAATTTTTTATTGATTCCACACTTTTTAAAAAGAAATTGCATCTCTGTTTTGAAAAAGCAGTTTTCGCATTAGAAAAAACCGATGGGACAAAAGTCTTGAGCATGTTACAAAAGAAACTAAATATTAAAAGGTGCAAAAAAAAAAGTTTTTTTCTTTGTCGTTATAGTCTTTTTTTATGTTACAAATTCACTGCTGGCCCAAAGAAGGGAAAAATCCCGCCAACACAGAAGCCCCATCTTTTTTCTGCCACTTCTTGCAGTAATCATCCAAATTGGTTCTTCTTTCACGAAAGGAAAGACGAAGTTTGAGATCTCGCGCCCTTGATTTGTGGTAGCAAATGGCAATCGTATTTAATATGAAAAAGTGTATTTGGAAAGATGAAGAAAAGAAGACAATAGTAGTTAACTGCACAGTACGATTGGCTTCCAAAGCGGTAAGTCGTACTAATGGAGCCAGCAAATGTTGCCTTACGATCATGTTGTTGATCAAAGGCCCAAAGTTGCCAACATTGACTTTCTTGTGAACTTGAACTCGAAATAGGCCATTTGATAGAGGGTAAATAATAATGCTGACAGTATTGAAATCAGTGGAAATGGTTTGGGGAAGATAAGGACGAGTATGTTCAGTCCAAATGATATTGACATGGTCATTTGCAACATGTCGTTTTCGTTCCGTGTATTGCGAGTCCTTTTGTTTCGAGATCATACGTGTGGCAACATGGAAAAGCATTTCATACGTCGCAGTGGCATAATACGTTGCATATCGTCCAGTGGAGCCCACAGTCAAACCACCAACGAAGCCCTCATGTACAGTGAGATCGATCATCCAGCCCAGATCCTCTACGAACTTTTCATAGCTGTAACTACCCTCGTCGTTGGCCAAAATGTCGTGTTGGGTGTCTTGATCACGTCCAACGAACTCTACTCCGATTTTATGAAATTCACGTCTAAGTAGTTTGATGAAACAACAAACAATACGTTATTATTATTATGTTTTTTTTCAAAAGTGAAAGAAAAGTTTTGCCGTTACGTAACGTCGCTCCCTGAGTGCGGTCAATTAAATCGAGTCGTTTGTGTAATGTCTCGACCTCTTGCTTCGGCACCACGCCGAGCGTTTCTTCCTTGAGTTCGAGTTGGTATTTCTCAATATTAATTTTCTCAAGTATGCTCTGCCAAGTGCTCAAAGGGATGGCATTTTTTGGGTTTTGACGACCTTGAGGCTCCTTTCGAGAATTCGTCTTTGCAGTGGACTTTGCACTCGCATTATTGACATTACTGGGCGATGCAAGCAAGCCGGACTTGGTACGTGTCTCAATCACGGAAAAAGGAAAGTCGCCTTCCTCCAGGATTTGTCCACAAGTCAATAAACCCAAATGGGAAAACAAGAATCGGGTGCAATCGTATTGGTTAATTACCGTTGCATTGGACGGGTCTACCAATTCATTTGAGAGTTTGTTTGTGCTTGTTTCGTCTGTTCCATTGAAGGTACTTGACTCTCCGTCTCTTAGTTGTTGACACTTGTCATTTAACTCCTTTTCTTCCGATTCCTATTGGAAATGCCATGCAATGTATGTATGTATGTATGTATGTATGTATGTATTTATCCTCCAAGCAAAACACATACATACATATGTCGATAGCTGCGACGACAATTTGACTCGGTTTTGTTCAGACAACGTCGCTGGCGGCAATGCGCCGAATCGAGAGTATCTCTTTTGAGGCTGTGGATTGCTGATTGCTGTCTTTGCGTTGTCTTTTTGAGTCGATGGCGGCACATTGGCTTTTTGCTTGGTCGAGTTTTCGTCTGTGCTGTTCGATCCAGGGGTCGTCGTGGTCGAGTCTGCTGTCGTCACTTCTTGCGTCTGCAATTTATTTTCAATGTATCGCAAGATTTGCGACAGCCCATCCGTTTGCGAGATCAGATCATAGTCAAATGCAGGCGTTTCTTTCAGATAGCCTTTCAAATGTGCTGTGACTATATTTTATTGGACCGGAAGTCCACATACATATATAAAGTAAAAATATATGATATTTGCATAGAAATAGAAATAGAAATAGAAATAGATAGAGATATAAATGGATATACATTGTGACTCGGTTCTTTGTCGAGCAAAGGCACGAATGGATTTGATCTCGGTGTTGATATCTTCTTCTTTTTTTTCAAACTGCAAATCATTTTCGTTGGACTCAATATCGGATTTGGATTGCTCGACACTGATGGGACTTTTCTTTTGACTTCCGGAATTGGAGCTGTGATGCATCGACAACTGCATTGCAAACGGCGGAAGGGTACTGCACGGAGTGAACCTCCAGCAGCATTTGCCAGACTCGTCTCGAACGATCATGCGCACCCCTCTTTGAGGCCCCCGTTCATGCGAAACGAACTGATCGCAAGCGTTGATTATGCAATTGTTTCTGTGAATGAGGTAAATCCCCTGAGGGGGCTTCACGTCGCGTGCATTGCTGCTCACTGTCCCAACATCATGTTTCAATGGATAATTGTTTAAATAATGGAACAGCATCATCATAGCCGTTTTGGAATGAACCTTATTTAATGTTGGAAAAAAAAAAAAAAAAAACAAACAAACAAACAAAACAAAACATACACATACGCATACAAATAAAGTGAGTTCTCTTTTGCAATACAAAAGTGCAGAAAAAAAAACAACAAACCATCAATTGTTGCGCATGTGTCAATTCTTGCAACTTTTTGCCCTCAGGAACAGTGTGCAGGAATTCCAAAGGACCGGACAATATTTTGAGCACCCCTCCAATCAAATCACTATTCCGCAGCACGCTGGGCGGAAAGTGGAACACCCACGAAAGCAGACAGAAGATTAGATCCGACGCGTTGTTGCACGTGGTTCGACTCCGTGAGACGGTGGACGCGGTTGCCATTGTCACGTATTCCAGACTGTGACGTAGCAAATCTGGGAACAGAATGTCCAGCACTAATTCGCTTGACACTTCAGTCAATTGCTTGCAAACTGTCGACAAACCGTCCAACGCACGAGCTGCATGTGCCCCGTACGACAGCTTGGTTGGGCTGGTGCAATTCACAAGGCACCGCAAAGCTCTTTCCAATATTTTTGGATTTTGTGTTGACGACAATTCATCGAATATCAGTACTGTCAGTCTTGTGTCATTCAAATGTATTTGAATTCAAAAAAAAAAAAAGCAATGCTTTACATTCATTTGATCAGATATATAAATATACACTTTTATATTTATACATTGTATACATTACCCAGAAACGATCAAATTGGCAAATTCCGACTTTTCTTCCGACAGTTGGTACGAGTTTTCGAAAGCCTCAAGGATAACAAGTTTCAAGTCCGCAAACTCGCATTTGTCCAAAGTATTGGACGAGATTTGATTCATTTGACACGCCTGAAAATGCGTGCCACACGAGATGAGCGTGGAGGCGATGGACAACACTTGTATGGTGTGATCCACATCGATGTCGCTTTGCGGCTCGGATTTATTGTTGCCTTCTTTTTTTTTTTCCCAACATTGCAGCACTCTTTGATCACGTGGACGAACGAAGGTATCAGTACCTGGACGCCCTTCAAATTTTTTCCAAAGATGCAGCCCTTTGCGCATTCTCGAACGATAATGCATTGGATTTTGTTATTGGCAGTTTGCAGTCCCTGTGGAATAAAGGATAAATAAAGACATTAGATGTGAATGTTAATAGCGTGATGAGCAATGAAAGGACGAATAATACATAGAATACAGAATACATAGAATACAGAATACATAGAATACAGAATACAGAATACATAGAATACATAGAATACAGAATATAAAATACGGACACCTCCAAGATCAATTGGTAGAAGAGCGACAATACTTCATCGGAACATGGGACCTCTGATGGTGTGAACATTATGTGGGCGAGACATTCAAAGGCAGTTGCAAATTCGACGCGCTGCAATTCTTGTTGGAATGACTGCTTTTTCAAAATAGTGAAACACAGTTTGAACAAATACGGCGCGAATGTGTACGCCAATGTCTTTCCTTGTGGCAACAGATGCCTCGGCGGCAGTGGCAACACGTCCAAAATGGTGGAATGGAAGTGCTCCGTGTCACTGATATTGATGGGGACGGGGATTGTGGCAAATGAAAACCCGTATTCTTTGGCCAGATCGATGTCGGACGTGTCCAACGACGAGGATGTGATCATAGTGGTGGAAACAGAGGTCACTGCACTATTCAGCGGAGTCATATTCCCTGTCAAGTTCGTCGAGCTCCCGGACATCATCATCTCTTGGTTTGCTCGTTTGATGCTCTCTTTCACGCGTCTCGCCGCCGACATTGGCACTGTGTACAGTATGATGATGAATATCTTCAACGCGTCCGTAAAGCCTTCCAAGTGCAGTCGTCGAGAGATCTCGTTTTCATTTTCCGTGGGATCTCCTAACAAATGCAGTATGCGATCCCATATCATGTGTGCTTGACCAAAGTTCTGAACATTTATTTTTGTTTATTTGCTTTTCCCAATCATCAATGTCCATCCTCATCCTCATCCTCATTCTCTGAAAAGAACAGAGGAATAGAACAAAACAAACAAACAAAAAACTGAAAATTCGAAATTGATCATATTAATTTCTTTGCATCGATCATCAACCGAAAAAGACTCTTTAAAAAAGCTATCGTAGACTTTGTCTTGTACTAATGACCATATATCATCTCCTTTGTTCTTTTTCTTTGAGTCTTCGTTTTCTTTTTCTTTGTCTTCATCATCGTCGGCGCTTCTTGCATGGAACCGTAATGTCTCTACAGTCAGCGTACGTACCATTTCCTTTTGTTTTGTCGTCGTCCCCCCCCCACCCACACACACATGCACATTTTGCTAAATCAAATTCCCAATTTAGAAAAAAAAAATTGTACAAAACTCTCCAGACAATAACGAATGGCTGGTAACGCATCAACTTTGCAAGCTTTCTCATCAATATCTCAAACATATAATTAGCAGTGGCGGGATTTGTAATCGAACATAGCACTAATGATCTGAACAAAGACTATTTATCGTCTCATAACATGTTTGATGCATTTGCAGTTGCAAAGCAAATCACAATCCAATCAATCAATCAATTGACCAAACAAACAAACAAAACAAATAAACAAAAAGCAAGGGTATCTCATTATTGTCGTTGCTATGACTGTTAATATATTGATGTTGCAGAGTTGAATGGACAGACATACATGAATCAAAGGGTACACCAACTCGTCTAAACAATTTTGGTCAAGGAGTTGGTTTTGAGCCATTTTGAGAATTGTATTTAATTGACAATTGATTATGGTTTTCCAAGTTTGAGGCTCCCACTGAGTGAATGTTTGATAAGAAGCGATGCGGAACAAATATACCACAAATGCACTCAATTGAAGTTTTTGGTCCAAGTTTGTAGATGAAACACTAGAAATTTCCATCATCAGTGTCATTCGCTCGAATATTTCTCTGCAGTACTCTTGGTATTTTGACTTGAATTCATCTGTCACTTTGAAACCCTTTTATATATATATATATATATATATATATATATATA
>ASPP01008307.1:0-16330 GCA_000512085.1 Reticulomyxa filosa
TTTTTTTTTTTTTTTTTAAATTGACTATGGGGATGGGGGTTTATAGACCCTCGTTTGGTTAGCAAGAACCTGTCTGCAAACTCTGCTCAAAGTTGAGATGAATGTGTTGTTTTTTTACATTTTGCTCGTAATTTAACGAGAAAATGGGAAGGAGGACATGAAACAAACAAAGTGGAATATGCATAACTGACTTGACAATCAATAGGCAACCAAGATACCACTACTCGTTTGAGCAATAAAGTGTTTGAGTTATTGTCCGATGTGCTGTCGGAGTGCATCTTCCACTCATGGGCAGTTTCCTACAGCAATGTGGATCGAAATCGTTTGTTAAAAAGCTTGGTGGATATTGCCACTTTGTACGTGGCATTGAAGGAATTGAATACAGTCGCCAATGTGTTGAGTATTCACTTATTTTATCAAAAAAAAAAAAAAGGGAAGGAAAACTCGCATAAACATTACATCTGTCAAAGTTGTCAACAAACTTCATGCAAATGCACACGTTACACACAAACACAATACAAAAAAAAGGACTTTATTGACTATGTTACTGCAGTCATTTGCCGATAGTGTGAGAAAGCGAGGACCCATTCAAGAAAGAAACTCGTTGTGGATTGTCGATGATCTCTTTCGATTGCAGAATATTAAATCGGATCATTTGCAGTTTAACATTTCTTTACTTTATTTGTATCTATATATTTAATTTCTCAAAATAAAATCAATGTGATTTTTGTTTGTTTGTTTGTGAAAACCCTTGTTTTAATCACAGAGCTCAATGCCTGTTTTTCCCAGACATGTTAACAAACATGAAGCACGTGTCGTGGATGCTTCAGAAGTGGTGTGAAGCAGAACGGAAGATCGACGAAAGAAATGTGAAGCTCTGTCAAATGCCCTTGCAACGCACGCACCGAATGATCGAGTCTTGGTTAAAATGTACCCACGACAGCGTACGACCTAACGTGGTCACCGAAATTGTCCTGTTGTATATTGAAACGTGTATGTCCAATGACACCATCAATAACAAACCTGCGGGCAGCAATTCTGACTTTTCCAAGTTTTTGTTGGAATACACGAAGCAGTCCATTTTGGTTGCAGTTGAGTATATGTGTATATCCCGTGTGTATGTCTTGTGTCATAGCTCCATTGGGAAAAGCGCATGACTTAACAACTGTTGTTTGATCTATGTTAATTTTAAAAAAAAAAGTATTTGAAGGTGAAGCAACATTATGATGCGACATCGATATTGAGAGATTTGTCGTTAGAGTTACCAACCAAAACCCAAGTGAGCAAAGAAATAATTAAAGCAAGCAAAGCGGCAAGGATGAAGGTGGTGTCGAAGAAACAAGAGTGGATAGACTATATTGAAGAAATTGAAATGCTGTTTGATGACGAGGCTGAAATTAGCATTGCTTTGTGGAGAAAGGGTATTTTTGAAGTCATTCCAGAGGTATGTGTATGTGTGTGTGTGTGTGTTCTCTTCTTCTGTCAACACAAATAAAAACACTGGGGGAAAAAAAGGTTGGAATGGAAACCTTGGCAGTCGAACTTGTGACGGATATAAAGGATCTGTTGTCACAAGACTCGAAAAGTTTAGATGTCCAGTATCGTGTGCTATTGGCAGGAGCATCCCGCTTTCAAATGTTTTTGCAGACACTCTGCCATCGCTACATGTTGCTCGAGCAAGAGAAAAATGCGAAGCAACAGCCGTCCTCCTCTGACGTGAAAACGGAACACGCAACTACCTCGGCAGGCACTCGCATTGGACCACATTTGCGTCGCGAGAGCTTCAATGAGATGTTTGGAAACAACACGTTGGGAGGAAGACTCCGAAAGCTGGGCGAATTCGCCGATAATCAAAGGATTGATAAGATATTTGAGTTTATCCAAACAGAGCTGTCCACTCGTTTGCAAAGTTGGATGGAAAAGTCGTTGCATCGTTGTCGCGACTTTATCTCAAGAGCCGCGGAAAAAGAGAGATGGGAATGCGATGCTATTAACGCAATGGAAGAGATCGAGAACAAGCAAATGCAATTGGCCCAACAAAAGCTGAAAAATAAACCAAGTAAAACGGCCGATGACGAAAATGACAAGGGAAATCAGACTGCCGAAGAAGATGTGATCGAAGACGAGGACAGAGGACAAACAGAAGATGTGACTTGGGCCAACTTTGTCGGAGATTCGTTTTTGGTCATTGACAACGAAATCAACGCCTACTTTGTCAATCTCAAGTCATTTGCCGCTGAGGCCATGTCCACGTCCACGCTTTTTTACGAAAGGCTTGGCTTTGTTCTTGATCATGTCTTGAAGATCATTCAAAGCTCCTTTATTGATATTACTGTTATATTCTTTGTGTCAATCCATTCCATTTCATCCTTTTTTTTTTTTTTTTTTTAAGTGAATCAAATGAATAAAAACAAAATTGCAGATTTTAGACAATTCAATTCCGAAAGAAGAGAAAAAGAACATAATTCCTATGCCTGAGGGGCAAGTATCGAAAGTGCATAAACACGTGGAAAGAGTGTATATGGCACGAGCAACTGAAAACTTTGTCAAAACCATCGACGCGTTAAGCGCCGATTCCCAGGTTGATCAGGTGCTATCTCCTCGCACAAATAATGACAACTCCGTTATTCCCAACTTAATTGCCCAATTAAGCAAGGCAAACCCTGATTCACCCCACGAAAACCATCCAATATTTGCTATTGCCAATCACACAAAACTGCTAAACGAAGACATGGGCGAAGTGTTAAGACCTTTTTTTTGCTTCCTTCTTCACTCTTGTCTAAATGCAAGTAAAAAAAAACAAACAAACATGAAAAACGAATAGACAAATGCTTGACGATGAACATTTTAAAAAAGAGTTGAAATATATGTGCATAAAGCTCTCCACCATTTCTCGTCTTGATGAGCTTATTGCTGATTTGGGACCACGGCTCCTTCGATACATCAACAGTCTGGAAGAACCAAAAGAAGCTGTTTAGTTTACTGTCTAATTATATATGTATATATATATATATGTATGTATACATATATGTATATGCATGTGTGTAACGGCAGCATTTGAAAGAGAAATTTGAAAAATATCGTAACCAATTAATCCAGTCGACGCACAAGTTTGTGACGGATAGCAAAGCGCTGACCAATGCGGCGCTTCCTCGCGCGTCATTTGCAATCGCACGACGCTTTTTTGACGTTCAAATCCAGCACTACTTTGCATTTGAGCTGTATGCCTATGGGAACACTTTGCAGACTACTGTGCTGAAACTGGGATTACTTGCGAAAATGAAAGAGTATTTGGAGATTTGCGACAAGTATTTACGGTACAAAGATTTACGAATGTTGACATGTGCTTGGGCCAATCTTTACGGACAACGCATGCAATCAGTGCTGATTGGTCCGTTCCTTCGAACGTTTGAAATCGCACACAACACTGCAATTGTGCAAGATTTTGAAGAGTCGTTCAATTTATTTCAAAACTTTAACGAAGATGACTTTGACAAACCCGTTTGGCCAGTGACGCAAAAGGAGCATCCCTTGTTTGGATATCACGAAGTCATCAAAATGATGAAAATGCCTACTGCCGAGCTGATCCAATTGCATGTGTTGATTATGGCGGAGAGAGCGGAAGAGGAAGAAAAATCAGAATTGGAAAAAGAAAAAAAAGAAGAGCTGGAAATGAAAGAACAAACGAAAGGTCGAAAGTATCCAAATAAGCAAGAATTGATGGAATTGTATCCATTGTCGTACATGGCTGAAAAAGGTGAACAAGATAAAGAACGCTTGAAAAAAATTCACGATCATCCTTCACTCCATGTTTTAGCCCATCGAAAGGACGAAGAAGCGCAAGCTTATGTGGAAAATTTCATGCAATTTCGAGATAAACAACAACCTCTGGTCTTTATTTTCACTTGTTTATTATATATATATATGTGTATATAATTACATATATTTATATTGATTTTTTTTAACATTGTGTCACAGCTGTCCGATCTTTGCAACTTAAATGGCCACTTGAGGGTAATTGTTCATGCCGCCAAAAATATACCAGCCGTTATTAATCCTGGCAGTGTGTGTGATCCATGTTAGGATGAGCTAAAACTCACAAACAAAACCAATTTTTTTTATTTGATTTGACTTACTTGTTTTGGTTGTGCTTGTCAAAATCCAAAGTTGCGGTTGTAACGGTCAATGATATTACCAAATCAACACGCGTCGTTCGACAAAGTGCCGACCCTTCTTGGCAGCAAGTTTTAGATTTTGACTTGACTGAAACTTTACCAACCATCAAAAGCAGGTTTGTCTTCGGTTTTTATTGCTTTTTGCTTATGTTTACGCTTATTTCCCTTTCGTTTCCTTCTTCATTCTCCAATTGACGCTTTTTTCATTGTGAGAATGAAAGTGCGACATGTTATTTTTGTGATCATAATGAACAGGCAATTTTCAATTAAAATTCGAAATATTCGATTGGACACCTGAGAATTTGCCAGAGAATGAGGCAGTTGGATATCACCAATTGAAAATAAAGACAAACCAAAAAAACATATCCTATGAATTAGTGCAACTGTATCAAGATCAAAAAAATCGACTTTTTGCTGCTAAACGTGGACAGTTGTTGATTAGCGTCCTTCTAGATGATTTATGGCTGGCTGTGAATGAATTGGTTTTAACTGAGTAACTTGGTTACATAAAACGCAAATTGGTTGATAAAAAAATCACGAATGTGATTTGTATGAAATAAACTCAATTTGTTTTGTTTTGTTTTTCTGTGAAGGGAGGGATGTAAAAATATATAATTTGAAGTGTCTTGGTTGTCGACTTTTCATTTTATTTGCTTGTTTTTGGAGCCACTCGCAAAACTACTGGGCGCAAAAGCAAACAAATCTTTTAGTGCACCAATTTCTCTACTACATGGCATTTCTTTAATATACGAATCCAAAGGAAATTGTTAAAGTCACAAAATAGCAAAAAAAGGTTATATCTCAAAAGTGTCAAATTGGAAAAACGATAGCCATCCCGTAAACAATACACCGAAAAAGAAAAGAAATAGTGATCAACTAATTCTTCATCCAAATAGGAACAAAGCAGAAAATCAATATCCACAAAAAAAAAATTGGTCATGTCTCGGCAGTATTTTCTTCCATTTCAGGTAGGTGTACCTGCCCAGAGGGATTGGAAGCACTGTTTTGGAAATGTCCAGATGAGTCTGCATTATAGTTGCCACCGTTAGGAGTAGTAATTTTTATGTGATAAATCCTCGATGGGGAATGTTTGTACTCTTCACTGTCTTCACGGAGTGATACTTGGACTGAATGCTCTTCGTCATTGGAGTGATTGAATCGAAGATTTTTCTGTTTCTTTTTAATAAGACTTTGCTGACTATTAGTTGCATCACCTTCAGTATCATTCTGATCACTTTTTTCCAGAGTAGGGGTATACGTTGTATCAGACGTATTTACTGCTTCAAAGGAGCTGATATCAATATCTTTGCTAGATCGATTCTCTTTCATCTCTTTATACATTGTTGTGTTTTGTATTATTTTCTAGTGTCCTTACTGGTATTGTCTTTATAAATGTCACACAAAACTTGTTTTTTTAGGAATAACTTTCTCTGAAACTTCTTTAGATCGCGTCTTTGATTCCTTTTTTTTGTTTGTTTTAGGGAGCCCGGTTGTCATTTGGATTCTTTCTTCGTCTTCTTCTTCTGTAGCAGTTTGTGATTTCCGTATTTGTCTCCATCGATATACCAGTAAGCCGACCAATGCGATTATTATCAACCCAGAACAGCCCAATAATCTGAGACCATTTGTGTTTCCGTGTGTTGCTTGTATTATGTATTGTGGATAACTCGATATTGTTTGCTCCTTGTTCGTTTCACTTAACATAATCAACACTATAATTGACGCACTTACCATCTTTCTTGAAAGAAAAACCCTTTCTGCTTCTTTCGACGTTTGCTACCCTCAAAAAACAATATCTACTTAAAGATACTACTGCCAATACAAATAGAAAAAGGTGCAAAAATTTAGTCTGTGATCTGAGAAAAAGGAAAAAGGCTTTTCAAAATAAAACCCAACCTGACCGTAAAATAAAGAAAAGCAAAATTTATTGACCATGATCCGCTCATTTTGTAGATATCATCCTGCTCTATCACCACAACATATGAACATGATAGCAGCAAGAACTTTGCCTCAATTTTCTAGTAGAGTTGGCTGGCAAAAGTTTTCGACTCAAATGGGACAAGTGACAACAGAAACAAACACAGTTCAAACCAACATTCCAAAATTTTCTGTTCAAAAAATTCAAGAAATGCTTGAAGATCCAGCAAAATATGACCCTGAGTTCCTTAGACCTTATTTCCGCCGATTGCCACGAGAAGGGCTTGGTAAACATCAAATTTATTTTTCTTTTCTTTTTTTTTTGAGACAAAACAAAAATTTATGGCAAATAATTTTGAAAAGACATGTACTCTTGTATAATGTTGAACACTAATGCATATGCAAACATATGCTTTGTGTGTTTATGTATGTGGAACGGTATGATTTTAGAAATCCATGTCTCGGCGTTGATATATTATGGGGCAACTGCTGTAACAATTATGATTTTGGGAAGCATTGCTGTGCTACAGGCCAAAAATTACAAATATCTAACAAATAAACGTGAATATAAAGAAACGAAACAAAATTATGAAAATTGGAAAATTCAGGACACTTCATCTGACTCCTCACCCCCGTCTTCGTCCTCACCTTCATCTACACCTCCGTCGAATGCCAAACATTGATTTTTTATTTTTATTAATTGTTCTCAAAAGAAACATTGGAAGGAGGATGAAAAGAGTACTTTTTTCCTTTTGGAAAGAATTTTTTTTATTTTATTTTGACATCAGTTTCAAACAGTTTCAAACATACCATCTAACCAATTCGCTAATATACTATTCAATTCTCTTGTAATTACTCTTTAATATTAATATTTTTTCAATTTGTGATTGCGCTTTGATAATCTCGAACCATGCAACTCTGCTTCCTTATACGTTGTCATTATCATTTTTCATTCCTTCTACTACAAATTTTTTATTTACCTTTTTCTCAACTATAATTAAATTTAACACCTTTTCCAAGTGAACAACTGGAATAAATTTTAAATGTATTATTGTTCACATCTTCCTAATTTGCATTTAAACAAAAAAAAAGTACTCACTCTTGGGAAAAATAAATATAAATAGTTTTCTACAATGACGTCGGTCTTTAGTTATTAAAAATTTTTTTTGAGAATTCTCAATATAAAACGTCAAGAAATAAATTATGAACTAACTTTATAAAAACTCTTGTAGCAATTAGAAAATTGATCGCACAGAAAGAAAAAGGCAATGTCATTTTCCAAGCAGAACACAAAAAGCAATCATATTTTTGAAGGGCAAGAATTGATTGCATTAGTAAACAGACTTAGGGCATCTGGTTTGTGTATTTGAAAATGTTGTGGAGATATAACTTTATTATCAATCAGCCAACTATTGAATATGAACTCACAAAAATGACTTTTAGGTGCCCATTTAACTGTTGATTTACCCACAATTGTGCTGTGTGGACAACAAAGTAGCGGTAAATCAAGTGTAAGTGAAGCAATCAGCGGGGTGGCTTTGCCCAGAAGCAGTGGTACATGCACCCGATGCCCAACAGAAGTGCGGCTAATACACACACAAGACACAAAATGGAAATGCACTATCAAAGTTCGATGGGAATGGAATGATCGCAAAAAAACACATTTGCACCAAGTACGAGAAGAAGAAATAGCAACTGTTACTGAACGCGAAGCGGTCGCTGGAATTGTCGAAAAAGCACAAAGTAAATGCAACATTATCTTTTTTTTTTGATCTTGTTCCTTTCAGAATTGACCACAAACTAAATTTTTTCACTCACGCAAATAGAGGTCTTATTGGAAAAAGCAGAAGTAAAATTTTCCAGAAATGTGATATGTGTTGAAGTACAAACTTCCGATTGTGTCGATTTAACAGTAGTTGATTTACCAGGATTAATCCAGGCAGTAGAAAACGAAGAAGACTTTCAATATATCCAATTGACGCAATTTCAGTGGAACATTACATTTCCAAGCCTAACACTTTGATTGCTGCTGTTATCAGGCAATGATTTTTTTTCCTTTTTGTTTAAGATTTAAAAAATATGTGGTCATTTAATTTTTATTTTTGCAATATAGTTGTAATAATGATATGGAAAATCAAGCTGTCAACAGCTTGATTCGACAGCACGACCCCAAGGGGCTACGCACATTGGGAATATTGACAAAAGTAGATACAATTGAAACAGATTCAGAGCAAATTTGGATCAACGTACTTAAAGGAAAAAGCTATCCGTTGAAACTGGGTTATGTTGCAGTTCGCAATATAACTCAACATGAGTTGAAACATGGAAAGTCCTTCAAAGAGACGAGAGCTATAGAAGCTCAATTTTTCGCAAGTCATCCAACATGGAGCAAAGTGCGTTACTCGTAGTGTATTGTTTTTTTTTTTTGGAAACGGAAAAAGACGGAGTAAGTATACGTTTTTTAAAAAATTGTGTGCATGACTGAAAAAGTTATCCTCTTCTCTTCAAAGTCGTTTGGGATGCAGTAATTTGGTGGATATCTTGAGTTGCAAATTGTCATCTCTTATCGCTCAGCAATTACCAAGAATGCAATTTCAATTGATGAGCAAATTGAGTGCACTGAAAACGGAGCTCTGCGAACTACCTGCATCCCCTTCACAAAGGCTCATTCAAAATAGCGACGTAGATATCAAAGAAATTATCATCGATCTGATACTCCAGTTCACAGATGCTTGCAAACAATTAGTACGTACAAAAAACGGTACTTTGTGGACGCAAGTGATGCACGAGTATACGCAGTTTTTCCAGGCCTTGGAAAGATATCAGCCTCAATTCGTTCCTAACGATGAACTCAAAAAAAAAGTACATACGCATATTTATATATACATAATATACTGAACACTCCAAACTTTTTTAGTGCTTTCAAAAATATATATATATATATACCACATACGTACACACAAATAGAAAAATAAAGAAACAGTGTTCACACTGGAAGATGTAAAAGTGGAGAATGAGCAATGTGTTGGTAGAGAGCTAAATTTCTTGGTGTCGGATTATGCTCGAAAAAAGTTTCTGCAACACAGCATGAAGCCGTGGGGGATTGTGGGACAGCAGTTAGTGTTGGCCGTTTCTAAAACTTTGTCTGCCGTGGTTCAATCTAGTGTTTCTCGGCACTTTGTCCATTTCAAGATGCTTTATAAAGACGCTTCGTTAATCACTTGTGTTTTTGTTCCTTTTTTTCCCCCAATTTCTTTATTTATTAGATTTTTTCTGGTGCTTATGTAGACAAGCGTGCGAAGCACTCATTACAGATTTGCAACAAAAGACGTTACAAGAGGTCATGGAACTATTAGAAAGGGAGAGAGAAATGGATGAATTTACTTTGAGTTCACATCGCCTATTGAATACTTATGAAACAGCAAAAAATCAATTTGAGCGGATTTTCCCTACATCATTGGAGGTTACTCTTTTTTTTTTTATGGCTCTAAACTTTTGCAAAAATTTACAAAAAAACAACAAGAAAACGGAGAGTGGAAAAGAAATCATTAGAAAGGGAGTAATTGTAATGGCGCAAAGTGTGTCCTATTATGATTTGGCCTATCGACGTTTTGCTGACAATGTTTCGATGGCAATTAATTCACTTTTGATTAATAAGTTTTCCAAGTCTATTGAGTCCCATATGTTCAAGTTAACCGATATCCCTTTGCTTGTTGTAAGGTTAGGCTCACAAAACTGGCTCTAAGTTTGATTTTTTAAAAAATAGGTCAGTAAACATTCTAAATGGAAGTAGTACCGATTTGGCAAAGTTATTACAAGAAGACCCTCAGGTCATGCAGAAAAGATCGAGACTGGAAATTAGTATCAAAGAGTTGTCAGGATTTGTGGATGAACTGAAGTCAATAATGCCAACAGATCTAAATGATTTCGCAGACGAAAATGAAGATGTTGGAACAGTTTCAAATGTGCGTTGACACCCTTTTTTTTTGTTCTCATTAACTGACGGAACAGTATACCATTGTTTACTTATTATAACAGATGTCACAAGCAAATTTGACTCCTTTGACAACATTGGACACCAATATTGCTAGTAATCAACCACCTGAACCTCAAAGCAACTCAAAAAAAAGTGTCGTCAAAAACAAAACGCAGAAAATGGGCCTTATTTTGATGATAAACTGAATGCTCAAAGCGTATAGTATTAGATTTTTATTTATTTTTATACATTGTTGGAGGTAGAAGGAATGAAGTAATATTAAAAAAATAATTTAACTTTTCCTTAATTAACTGTCCATATGTTCAAGATTAAAAGTTTTAAGCCTTTATTTTTTGGAGTGTTATAACTTTAATCTATTTTAAATCCTAATGTCTCAATTTAAAGCGAAAATACCGGAAAACGTATCGAAAACTGACTTATGTACAAATCTTAAAATAAATTTTTCATTTCGTTTGGTACTTTGACAGTAAAATCATTCAAAAAATCTTTCGTCAACCCAAAGGGGAAACGTGCCTAAAGAAAAAAAGTGGTTATATCATATCATGTCTAGTAAAATCACCCCTGTGTATGGCCCGACCAATCCTTCTCCAGAAAAATTTGCCAAAATGAAGATCAAAAGGTAACATCCTGAGCAACAACGTGTTGTGAGTAGAAAAAATTAACAGACGAACAAACACAGGTATGGTTCGATCATTGGTCTTAAACCAGAAAAAGAACAATATTATCGACAACTGCACTCCTCAACTTGGCCAAAAGTATTGGAAAGACTCAAGAAATCCAACATCCAAAATTACTCCATTTACATAGGTGAATTGGAAGGAAAAAAATACTTGTTCAGTTATTTTGAGTACACTGGAGATAACTTTGAGAAAGACATGCAATTGATTGCTGCAGACCCAGAGACGCAGAGATGGTGGAAAGAAACCGATCCCTGTCAAAGACAGCTCCCAAATCGAAAAGAAGGACAAAATTGGTCCGATTTAGAACTGGTGTTTTTAATGGCCAAAATGTGATGTAGTTTGTAAAAAAATGATATTCGGCAAATAACACATTTTCAAAAGTGACAGCCTTTTTTAAATTTGCTTGTTCCCGCTCATTCAACAAAGAAAAAAAAGAAGATAAAACTACATGTTATTACGTGATAAATTTTTTTTTGGCAACAGTATTTTAAAGCATACAAAAGCCAATAAAACATACATTACTTAATCAAAATTTAAAAAAATATCTATTTTCCAGATTTTTTAAGGGTCTGCTTTTTATTTTAAAAATTATATCGCAGCATAAGCTCTTTCTTTGAGAAGCACCAATTTCAGTGTACGGTATCAACAAATTACTTTGAAACGTTGATCAAAAAATACGAAGGCACAAAAATGCGGAACAAATGAAAACTAAAAAAAAGATTCATCAATTCACACGACAGACTCAACTCCAAAAACAAGGTTCACATCACACACCAGAAAAAAAAACGAGCAAATACCACAATTAAATTTTGTGGTTTTTTCACTTTTGTTGGTCACATTCCAAATCCACTCTTTTTACTTCTAGCACCATGACTTGTGCGGCTGCCTGATACTGGTGTTGATAGAGCATGTTGAGCAGAATTGAATTCGTCCAAAGCAGTCCAAATGTTAGTAACTCAATAGAGACCCACAATTCTCCTTTCTTTTTGAGGGAAAAATTTGTTTTGATCGTCGAACAATTGAAGACATTTTTGCAACATGTTGGCTTGTTTTAAGTCAATTCTCAATTTATGATGTGCAATCACATCATTATGTGGTAGAGGACTCCAATCTAATACCTCGAACAATATGAAGAAGTGACCTGTTCAACATATTAATATCAATTGAAAAGTGTATTGGTTTTGTGGATACAATATATAGACATTCATGCCATCTCAAATGGCAGTTTTTCAGCCCCTTTCTTCATCTTCTCTCTCTCTCCTCAAAAAACAAAAACAAACCAGTTTTGTGGATTGTGGACATGAATTCACTAAGATCAATATCAAACATCTGTTGCCATATAGGGTTGGAAGTCCGTCTTGTCGCTCTAGTGGCCTGGGTCTTATTAAAGACAGTGATTTGAGTATCTATGAATGTATTCGGCAGGACAATACAAAGATAATGTATACGTTTTCGGACAAGAGAAAAAGAAATTTGTATGACTCGTTTTTTTGCATTGTGAGATAAAGTATGTTCATACAAGGATCGCACGTGCTGTTCATATTCACAGGAGGTATTTTTCTGCCAGAATGGACAATTATTCGGAGACTACCGTGTAAATTGAAGAAATCGGATAGCTATATATCATCAAATGAAAAGTGTTTGTGTTTTTTTTTCCAATGTGTGCCAATATACATATATATATATATATATGTATATGACCAACAACAATAAACAAGATTGTCAGCACATCAAACAAAAGAGAAAAGCATTAGGTTTTAAGAACGAAACAACAGGTTGGTGCTTGTCCCGAAATTGCACGAAATTATCGACATAAGTGTGTGCTTCTTCGTCATTGCGATGAGCCAACACATAGAGAGTAGGGTGATCATGAATTCGTTTCAAACGGTTTTTATCACGTTGTCCCCTTTCCGTCAAATAAGATAACGGATACAGCTGCATCAACTCTTGTTTTTTCACCGTTTTCCGACTATCCAATTGTTGTTGTTCCTGTTTGTGCTCATATTCCAACTCCAACTTTTCTTCTTCCTCGGATCGCTCCGTCATCGCCAGCACGTGCGACTGGAACAACTCCATGGTGCTTGTTTTCATTAATTCCACCGCCTTGTAATAATCATGGAATGGATGGTCCTTTTTCGGACACAGGCCAAAGTGTTTTGTCAAAGTCGTCCTCGTCAAAGTTTTGAAAGACTCCAAACACATGTTCGTAGTCTTGCTCGATCACCTTGGCATCTTTCAAGTCGAATTTCCGTGGGTTCGGTCCCATCAATACCTCCATCATACGCTGTCCGTAAATGCTGGCCGAACAGCACACCAACATGCGCATATCTTTGTAGCGCAAATGCTCTTCGCAAATCTCAAAAAAGTCGTTGAGTTTCTGTGACAGTCCCAGATTGACCACGGACAGCTCAGACATGGTTTTAGGCGAATACAATTCAAACTCATGCACCTCCGATTCCTTTTGAGGCAAATACAATTCAAACTCAAAAAAGTGCTGGTTTTGAACGTCGAGGAAACGAGTGGCCAAACAAACCGCGGCCCCCACAACACTCGTCTTGGTCAACTCTTTGCAATCCACCACAAATTTGTATGCTGCACGAACTAATTCACGACGGGAAGACGCAAATACTTCTTTCAAGTGCTAACATACATAATTATATATTACATATATATGTATACGTAAGTCGATTTGTTATGCAAAAAAAAAAAACAACAACATGTTATGTTTGTGAATACAAACCGCTTGTGGGGGCTCTTCCAAAGCTTCAATGTATCCAACCAATCGCGGACCCAAATCTAAAATAATGTCTTGAACGTGGGAAATGCTCGAGTACTTCACACACATGTGAAGTAATTCTTTTTTGAATTGCAATTCATCCAGCAAGGGCCTGATACAACAACAATGACAACAAGCATTCAAAAGGTGAATTAACAAATGTTATATTGATCTCTCTCTCTCTCTGTTTGTAGTTCAGATATCAACATATCGATCAAGTATAGTAATACAAATAAAGTAAGACACTTAACACGGTGGATATGTCGTTGATTAGCGATTCCATGTTTTGTGTTAGATTAGGGATGGCTTGGTCGTCGTCTTCGTTGCTAGGTTTGTCCCTGAGAAAGTTGAGGGCGTCCTGCAATGTTTCCGCGTTTTGAACCACACGAGGCGAAAAGCGTCCTGTCTTCACATTGTTTCCGAGCTCTTCAATAGCCCTGCTGAAGTCATATACCATGCGATCGACAAAAAGCTTTCGAACATTTTTGCCAACGCTAATTTGTTCCATACCAAGGATTGAATTGGACCCGGCGGGGTCTAATGTTTTTTTCTCTTCCGAAATTTCGTTATCAAATACCTTTTTTTTTTTTTTTTTGTTATCATTTATATTGTAACGTATACGTATAAAGTTGTGTAAGCTGTATTATGGGAAAAAAAAAAAAACGCAACTGTAATGTCATTAAAAGCATTACGAATAATCCTCAAGACGTAATCAATAACAAAGTATAAGCGATGGAAGAATTGTGTGGACGTGGTCATGACTTCGGAAGGGAAGGTTTTGAGATTAACAAAGTAAGCATTGATTTCATTGTCAATGACAAGGAATGAATCCACAACGAAATCCGCCCAAGTCATGCGATTTTCTCTCCACTCCCATCCTTTTTCCTCTTTTTCTTCTTCGTTCAAAAACTCGTCCCCTGCTTTCAGGTCATTGTCCGGTTCGTTGAGGCTGATATCTTCTTCTTCTTCTTCTTCTGTTGCTGTTGCTACTGATGTCACATCAGTTTCTGTTTCTCTGTTTTCATCCACAGTTCTGCTTTCGGTGGCGCGTCGCTCATCCAAGTCGTTATCTTTTGCTTCTCGTTGTTCCGCATTTTCGTGCTTACTGGTCCTGCGCTTCTCCTTGTCGCTGTCGTTATTGCCCGGTGGACTTTGATCCTTTTTTTTATCCACTTTGTTCTTTGGTGGCTTTTTATCCAACGCGTGATGCTTGAACTCAGTTGACGCTAAATTGCATAGCCACTTCTCCGCCTCTGCGGCTCTGGCAATAAAGTCCCGACAACGATACAACGACTTTTCCATCCAGTTTTGCAAGCGCATGTTCAGCTCCTTTTTCACAAAGTTGAACATTTGATCGACTCTCTGGTAATCCGCAAACTCGCCGATTTCCCGCAGCCTGGACGCAAACGCACTGTCACTAAACGTCTCCGCCAAACTGTTGCGTCGCATCCGATTGCTTTTCAGCGTCGGATTGTTTTGCAGTTTTCTTTTTCCAACGTCGCATACTTGGTGCACAAGGACTGCAACAACAACTGCAAACGTGAGGCCGCTGACAACACGACACGATACTGAATGTCCAAGCTTGTTTGGTCTGCAGAGAGCAAATTGATCGTATCAGTTACATACTCCAATGCCAATGTTTCAAGACCAATCTATTTATACATATACATATATGTATATGCATATTATATTGATATGATTTAATATTAATTGTCAAAACGAAAAAACATACCTCTGGAATGACTTCAAAAATACCGTATCTCCACAAGGCAATACTGACTTCGGACTCGTCTATGAAAAGCATTTCAATTTCCTCAATGTATTCCTGCCATTCGTCTCTCTTCGACACGCCTTTCATCCTCGCAGCTTTACTCAGCTTTGCGACCACGCGTGTGGCGTGCACTTTGTTTGGCAGTTCCAACGCCAAGTCTTTGAGAATCGAGGTGGCATTGTAGTGTTGCTTGATCTTCGTATACTATTGTAAGCAAGTGTGGAAATGACACTTTTACATTATATGTGAAAGGAGTTTACATTCTCAGAAAGCAACTCAACTGCTACTAAAATCGACTGTTTGATATGCTCCAATAAAAACTTGGCAAAATCGGAATTGCTGCTGGGAGGTTTTCTCGCAATCGAATTGTGCGACGTCGACATTTCAACGAACAGCGTCATGACTTCGATTACCACGTTCGCACGCACACTGTCGTGTGTATATTTTAGCCACGACTCAATTGTTTGATGAATGAGTTCAAACGAATTTTGGCAAAGCGTTGCATTTAGTTCATCTAATTCCAGCTTTCCGCCACACCACTGCTGAACTTGCCACGACAAGTGTTTCATGTTCGTCAGCATATCTGGAAAGAACAGGCATAAAGCCCTAATTTTTTTAATTTTTTTTTTAATGTTTTTGAACGTCACACATACATACACATAACATAATTATTCAATATGCATACATGTATATGTATATGTATATGTACATATCTTTTGACAACTAAAGAAAAAAAAAAAAAAAAAAAAAAAAGGGGGCTCAAAACGGTAAGTAGTCCAAATTCGTTTTTTGGATGTGAAACAAGTCATCAACGATCCACATCGGATTTCTCTCATTTGTGTTGTCACGTTTTTGCACGCCACTAGCACAAGCTCGCAGTAATCCAGCAAGCAAGGCCCTGAACATCACAAAAAAATTTGTAAAGTGAGAAAGCTGCAATCATTCTAGTGTGGTAATTATTTGTTATTTCCATCTGAAAAAAAAAAAAAAAAAACAAAACAAAAAAAAAAACGT
>ASPP01008314.1:0-10074 GCA_000512085.1 Reticulomyxa filosa
CTACAAATAAATCAAAATTAAAGCACCAGGCACGAATGGGAGTTTTGGAGCGAATGGCACGTTGGGATGAACTCGATAGAGAATGTGTGTCACTCTTCACCCTTGTTGCATTGGATTGTATCGACACAATCGACGACAGTTGGCAGGTTTCGTTTTAACTTAATTGTTTTCCCCCCCCTTCCCTTTTTTTTTAATTCAACCCCCTGGCCTTTTTTTTTATTTGTTTGTCTTACACAAGCGCTTCTGCAAAACCCCGGAATTTGAAAGGTGGAGAAACCAGATTATGTAAATTTGTGTAGTCCGGTATTTGTCAAGAACACTTTGGTTATGTTTATTTTATTTTACTTTTTTTTTGGACATCGACTAAAAATACTTTTTCCTGGACTTATAATACGTTTCAACATATATTCTCTCGTTTATTCTTTTATTTGTTTTTGTACAATTTACTCGAATTTTTTTTTGTAGCTTCTTTTTTTTATTTTGTTTGATCTTTTTTCGTTTTTGTTTCAAGTTTGCCTTTCTACAAGGTGTTGCGTATTGAGACAATATTGAGCCTTGAAATAAACTTATTTGTGATCGGGTTGCCTTTTTAGAGGTTGTCACTCTGTCTTATATTTTTTAATGTAAAAAAGCTGTTATTTCTTGTTTTGCAAAAAAAAAATCCAAATCATAAAGATAAACTTCATTCTTTAATTTATTTGTGAACGTGCCACTAATACCAAAGGACACATTATTTCTTTCCTTGTGTATCAAGTGAGCTGGTTGTAGTAGAACTTAATGCAGTGAATATATTGCGCATTTATGCATTAAATTATCGTTAGTAAAGTAAAACTTTTAATGTGAAAATTTTGAAATTGTTCACATATCACATTAGATTAACTAAAAAAATGTCAAAGTACGAAACTTAAAGTCTTGCAAGCATAATTTATCTTTCAGTTAGCATATAACGCTATAGATAATTTTAGGTTTATCTATAATTTTATTCATTCGCTGTAAACGAATAGTTTTTCTTTTTTTATATAATCTTCTGTAAATAAACTTTGTTCAGACTTAGCATTAATTTCGCAATTCACAACGTGTTTAGCGATAAACACTGGTATACAAACATAAACACAATATATAATCTTTTATTTCATTTCAAACAATATTTGTTTGCAGACACAATCAATAATGTGGATCGGCCGGTGAAACTAATATGATTATATTAATGATGAAATATGTTTTTTTATTTAAAAAAAACAATAAAATGTTTTGAACCAAAAAAAATATATACGTAAAATAAATTAAAATTACATTTGAACATTGCAGTAAATGATTGTATAATATCAACCTGATGCAAAGAATTACATTGTTGTGCAAATAATAATCACAATATCTGTATTCTTTTGACAGATCCAAATAGAATTCAAACAAGAATAAATCTTTATCGAATTCTTGAAATCTTTCTTCAATTTTTTAAATTTTGTGTCGATAAAACTTCCGAATTTAGACAAAACAACTAGTCGTTGTGGATTTGCAAGCGTAAACGTGCATAAAAAGAAAAAATCAAAAAGGAAAGCATAAATAAAAAATTTGGTGCTGTATTGTTCGAAGGACGATATTATCCCCAAATACGAACAGGACCGTTTTCTGAGCCATAACACAAATTGACACCATAATCAAAATAATCACTACGTTTACTTTCCTTTTTCAATGATAAAAATTTAAGACATGTTATTCTACGATCTTCTTTATTTCCGTTGATCACATGCAACTCCTTCTTATTTGATCGAATATCCCAAAATCGAATTGTATTATCAAATGATCCAGAACATATCACATTTGAACTACAACCAACTCCTATATTTTTTACTACAAATGGTGAATATTCAACAGCACTAACATAATTTGTATGTCCGTTGAACATTTGAATTTGTTGACCAGATCGAATATCCCACAAGCGAACACTTTTATCATTTGATCCAGATAATATTATATTTGCATAATTAATTATTCCTAATTCATTTAATCCATATTTTACGCTTCTTACTATATCTTGATGTCCTTTGAATAAAATGAATTGTTTGGTTGTTTCAATATCCCAAATTCGAATGGTGTTATCCCATGATCCAGAACAAATAGTATACCCATTACCACCAATCACACCGATAGTATTACTTTTGTTTAAATTATTTCTATTGCTTTGCAATGGTGAAATATCCACACATCTAACAGTATTTGTATGTCCCTTAAAAATATGTAATGATTTAGATGTTCTAATATCCCATAAACGAATAGTTTTGTCATCAGATCCAGAACACAGATATCGACTACCATTAAATGATGAAAATGTAATGCCATAAATGATACCAGAATGTCCATTGAATATTTTTAATTGTTGATTATATTCAAAATCCCAAAAACTAATTGTCTTATCACGTAATGAAGAGCAAATGACATTTTGACGATGATTATAATAATGATATGGTGAAAATTTCACACAATACACAATAGATGAATATGCATTGAATGATTGAATTTGTTTGTTGTCGTCAAAATCCCATACGCAAACTGTTTTATCAGCTGACCCAGAGCAAATGAATTGACGATCAGCAAATGTTGAATAATCAATACTCCACACCCAGCCGGTATGTCCGATGCATGTATTTAGCAATTTAGATGATGAACGAAATGTTTCAAGCATTATGAAGGAAGTTCCCTGTGTTAAATTGATTATTAACAATAAATATTTGAATATTTTGATATGTATTAAAAGCAAAAAAAGAACATAACATAATTGACAACTATTTTGTCAAAATCATTGATCCATCCAAATTGAATGTGTAATACTCGGATCCAATGTCTAATAATTAATTGTATCACTTCTTCTTCGGACTGATTCATTAAAGATAAAACTTAAAGACAATCAGATTTTTGAAAGAAAATGGAAGCTTACCAAGAACTGTTTAGCTGAAATTTGTTTTTTATTAGTAATAGTGGTCATTTTTTTGAGATTATCTTAGATGATGAAGAAAAAAAATTGAACTTTTACAAAAACAAGTTAACGTTTTATAAAAACTAAATATCAAACAAAAAAATGTTAAGTTCTTTTAGAAGAAGAAGCAACAATGCTAAAATTTGTTTAATAAAGCGAGCGTTGAACATTATAATCTTTCTCTGGTCGAATCAGAGACATCAACGAGATCGCACCTTGGTTGAGCAAATATTTTATTTATTTAAGTAATGAAAAATGAAGAAGGCTGACAATTGTATTTGCTTACAACATTTAGTGTTTGTTGTCAAAAATATATACGAATAATAGCAGAAATTGAGCAACGTATATATATTTTTGGTATCTTTCATAACGTATTCAATGGGAGAGAAAAAATTGTGATAAATCGCATAAGTTTTATTAAAAATTCTAGTTTGGGAAAAAACCAAAACACATTTAAAGTTTCCTTTTGGTATTATTCTACATAATGAGCTTGGTTCGCCCTACTTTGACAAAAAAGAAAGAGACCACAAGCAGGACGACGAAATATCAACAACCAATCAAAAATCCACAAATAAATTGAAGGATAATAACGCGGACAGCAACACTAACCCCCCTGCACCTACCACCGGAGAAAATCATACTCCCAACACAAGCCGCAGACGCAAAAGAAAACGGAAAGAAGCATTGGAAGAGGAAAAGAATGTTGAAAAAGAAGCTTTGAAGAAATCACTGGCACTGGAGACAGACAGTGATTCTGATAAGAGTAGTGATGACAACAATAACGAAACGAAAGAGCAAGACAAAGAACACGAACAAAAAACAACCAAAGATCAAGAAAATTCCCTTACGGGTAATCGCACTTTTGTTTGTATTGTTGTTATAACGACTTTAAGTATTTTTCTGAGATATTGATCACTTGTGTATTGTGTGCGTTTTTGTATTTGTGTTTATTCTACATTTCAACATTCGTATATGAAGGACGACCACCTCCAACGAAACGACAACGAATAAAAGTCGAAAGCACGTGCAACACGGCAGAGAGCCAAAATGCATCAGGCACAACAGCTGACAGTTCGACAAATGCAAATGCGAGCACAGGCACTACTAACAACGCCACTTCAAGACAAAACAAAATAAAAGTAAAACGGAAAGCCAACCTTATCAAAAAAAAATTTGATGGTGTCGGACTTGAAGAATTAGGTTTGATCTTGTAACACACTTTTTTTTTTTTTTTTCTTTTCTCCCCCCCCTCTTTCCTGCTCTCGTTATTAATTATTTGGTTTGTGCATATGTGTATGCTTTTCTCTATTAGAATGTGTTATATGCAAAGAATATCCGCCAAATCATATCTACCAATGCTCCAATGGGCACTTTTTATGCAGAACATGCCACAAACAGTTTGTGAACATTTTTATTTAAAAAAAAAAAATTGTTATGTTTTTGAAAAAGCCGGAAAAATCTAACGATGATTTTTCAAAAGATAAATAAATGAATAAATAAATAAATAAGGATCCGTGAATCGAAAAATTCAATTTGCCCTATATGCCGTGTGCGTATCTCTCGTCGTGCCCCCGCACGAAATCGCTTAGCGGAGAAATATTTGGCATCATTGGAAATGGAGTGCAGCAATGGCCCATGCAAAATGAAATTGCAATTTGCGTATTTGAAACAACACGTTGAACACGAATGCTCATACCGCACTGTAATGTGCAAATACGAGCCCTTGGGCTGTGATTGGAAAGGCTTGGCAAAAGACAGTAAGAAACACAAAAAAATGTGCACGACAAGGGAACTGAACGCCTCCCAACTGTTGAGACAAGTGATGGCCAAAAATGCACAAGAAAACAACGAGAGAGAAAGACTCAAGCAAATTGACAATAAGTACATTGAGGTTACCAAAATTTGGGAGAGTCGATGTCGTAATATTGTGACTAGAGACGTCGTATTGGAATCAGTTAACTGAAAACAATACTCTAACATTAACATTGAAATTGATAATTTAAAAAAAAAAAAAAAAAGGGGCAATCGTTTGATGGTGAGGGAGTAATTCATTCCAGGCCTTTTCATGCCTTACATCACAGCTGGGTTGTGGAAATAAAGCAGGTGAAAGAAAAAAACGAAAATAACAAAAATAACGTGGAGACAACGCGTCTGAAACTGAGAATGGGGTTGGAAAATGAATCGAAACTAAGACACCGACTACTTCTCCACATTTGCGTCTTGCGAGGACCCGACACTTCCCAAGAGTTTCATCCGATTACATTCGAATGTGAAATCAGTCGCAAAGATCTATATAGCCAATGGGTTGACTTCCCTATCGTTGGGAGCATGAGCAGCTTTGCTGAAAGTTTGGCCAGTGAAATCAACCTAAGAGTTGTGCTTGTTGACAAGAGAAGAGGGGAGGTGTCACACTCATTCCGAGCTGATGATGATAGAGGTACATCCGAGTCATCGTTTGAGGTAGATAATTACAGTGACGCCAGAAGTGTTTACTCCGAGGCAAGCTGCAGTGGATCGGAATCTCTCACTGCTGAGCATAGTGACGAATTTTCTGATTTGAGCTTTGATATTTAACAGAATTATATTCAAATGACAATTATTTAATGCAGTTGATCCCAACAAAATTTCTTTTTTTTAAAAAAAAAAAGAAATAAGCGAGATGTCACTGTACGTTTGTTGAGCTTATCGTTTTTTAATTTTGTTTGCTAATCGTTAATTGAGAGATATATTCTGCAAAGCTTGATGGTCCTTTTGCAATGAGATGTTGACTGTTGGTGATATTTCTTTCATTTTTTCGAATCTAGATCAAACGTCAATAATAGTCTTTAACAACACATTGCTGCAAGATCTCAATATTGTTAACTTTTGTTAATGGACACGCAAATTCAAATTACTTTTTTTTTGTAATAGCGATGACAATCATTGCATGGTGTTTATCAATTGGTTTTTGCTCAACTGTTCAAAAACAAGAGTTCCATGGAAAGACTGTAACCCTTTTTTTTAAAAGGAATTAGTATCAAGGAGTGACTTCAATGTTTTACTCTAATTGAACAAAAAAGTCATCAATCCATTTGGCTAGCTCATTTTCACTTTCTTTTTGTATTTTTAATTTTATTTGAATGAAAAGAAAGACAACGGGCAGCAGGCCGGAGACAAGTGAAGGCCCAACAAAAAGAGAGATTGCAGTGCAAGTGATATGTACAATAAAAGGGACAGTAATAATAAGATGGTCAGTTTTGGGACTAAGCAAAAATGAGCGAAAAGGATGCAGTTACGTGGTGTCGTGTCAAAACGTGGGAAAGACAGCAAAGCGACAGCCAGAGCTAATAACGTCAAACATGACATGTCCTCTTCCAATTGTGGCGAACAGTCGGTATGAACTTCAAGTCCGAGCGGACCACTCACAACGAGGCACACTTGCAGAGTCCAAATCTTTGGAATTTTTTACCCCAGCAGGCATTGCACAATTTTGTTGTAGAACGGAGTCTTTTTTTTTTTAAGATGTTCTCCTTTTTTTTTTTTTTTTTTTGGAGTGATGAATATTACGAAGCTAAAAGATGAAAATTAAAAAAAAAAAAAAAAGAAGGAACCACTTGCCAAACATTGTCCCCTGATCCTGTGACGCAAGCATATTTGACAATAACATCGAAATGCACATTTTCTTGGCACTTTTCAAAACGCTTTGTTGGGACAATATATTACGCATTGTCATCAAAACATCCAAGCGATCCAACACAAAATATTGTGCTAGGAGTCACCACGTCTTGCCACTTTGACATGGATACACAAAAGCTGCTGCTGTTTTGTGAGCAGCAGCAAAAGCGCTGCTTATGTCAGGTGGGGTTCAAAGTGCAGGCTATTGCAATCGATTCAAAAGGTTGGAAGTGCTCCTCCGAAGTCGATGTCAAATTGACCAAGGAGTCACTCGCTTTTCTTCCCATCCATGCTCAATGGTATGAATAATCATTTCATATATTGCGCACGCACACACACGCACACACGTACATCTATCTTTTTTTTAAAAAATAAAAAATAAAAAAAATTCAATACATTACTGACAATCACAAGCGATGACGATCAGAAAGTGGTGAGGATTGAGCCGTTCGACGACGACGACGGTCATTACACAAAGTATCCCGAAAACAGTGACGGAAAGAACTAGTTATTGTAATCCCAATCCGTACATTGTGGACAAGGAGCTCTGTGATTGCGACTTGGCAATCGTCTTTATGCTTGTTCGAAGCCCTCATTCTGATCGCGATTATGACATGTATCTCACACCATTTGGCCATTGTTAAGAGCTGGTTTTTTTTTTTTTTTTTTTGTTTTTTTTTTTGCATGTTGTACTTATTGATACACATTAAATACGTATACATATACACATATATATATATATATATATATATGTATACGTATTAAATGTAGCAAAAACGAAATTCCAAAGTTGTAAGAATGACAATCACGAAAATGACTTTTTATATACGGTACTATGGCATGCGGACTTTGCACATGTGTTGGATCACTATTTCAATGTTGAGATGGAGATCAAACAGGAAGCTCGTGTACTGTGCGACGATGTTGTGCAATTGGAACATGAAAATAGTGTTCCATTTTGCTTCAAAGAGACATTTGAAAAAAAGGAGTCGCGTACGTACAAATTAGAAAATAAGATAGCGACAAAGACATCAATCAGGGGTAGTGAGCCCCAAAAACGGACTGCATGCTCACTCATCCGCGTGCTGAGTTGTATTGAGTACAGATGGGTGAACAACTTTGGCTTTTGCGGACCAAAGGCAGAAAAGTACTTTGCAGGAATGTTCAAGTACTTGATGGATGCAGTGAATCTGACGCTGAGTGGAGAGCAGGTCATTCGATGCATTGAGTATTTGTGGTTCGAGTTTTGGGCGAACGACTCTTCGTGCACCGACTTGGTGACCAAGTTGGTGGACGAGTATTGGAGTACATTGTGCAAAAAAGGCAGACGGTTCTCGAAGAGGAAGCAAGAAGAAAAAGAAATGCTTTTGGAGCCAGCTCAGGAGGAGGATGGTAATGATAATGGCAATGGCAATGACAATGACAATAACAATGACAATAACAATAACAATAACAATGACAATGACAATGATAATAGCAACAAAAAAGCAAAAAAAAACCAAACAAAAAAAAAAAAAGAAAGTAAAAGTACAGAATGTCATTGCATTGGACTGATGTGACAAAGCTATTGATCTGTTTTTATTTTCAATTGGTCAATGCCCCAAAAATGTTGAATTTGGATCGGTTGAATGAGATCTTTGATGTTATTATGTATAATGACGAAGTGAACAACAACGACAAAGTTTATCCATAAATATAATATACATATATATACATATATATATAATATATGTATATATGTTTATGCATATATATTTATTTTATTGTATTGTATTTTCAAAGAAATATAGAGTGTCTCATTGATGGGAAAATAGGAAGTGACTCAAAATTTGTGGCTAATCTTTGGAGCCACATACATCAACAAGATGCGCAGACTACTTGTAAAATACGTAAAAGAAAGACAAGCAAAGGAAATAGCGCAAGGTCTTTTGGGGACCCTTTGGTTCAATGTGCTATGCGTCCTCAACCGAACTCACGGAGACAATGTGTCTCGAGCATCGCGCGCGAATGCGGATAATGGACAGAGGTTTGAATCCAAAGAGAATAACACGATAGATGGAGCCAGTGAGAATCAGCGCTTCATATTAGACAAGTGGATGCACGCACATCTGCCTAAAAAAAACAGAGCGGATATCGACCTCACTTTGGACGAGTTCAAGAGAAAAGTGTTTGACTACATTGTCGATGCGAGCAAGCGCTTTGGAGTGCTGAACAAGAACACCGGAGAGCGGACCGATCCCACTTTGGTTGATGTGTTGACGCCTTTCGTTGGACACTTTTGTGTCATGAAAGACTTTCAATTCGATCGCTTGGCGAAAATGATCCGTCATCGTCGTTTGCCGTGGACCAGCTTTGCTGCCAATGTCTACGAGCATTGCAATCAATTCGACTATCAATCGATTGTCAAAAGACCCCCTACGTTCTTTGCCTCCATGTTGCCGAATGTCTTTCTGGTCGCTAGTTATTTGTGCGATCCTAATTTACCATTTGATGGTAATCGATCTGTTTATCTGTCTGTCTGTCTGTCTGTCTGTCTGTCTGTTAAATAAATAAATAAATAAATAAATAAGAATATATGTATATATATTCTTATTTATTTATTTGTATTGCACAAAGCGCGCAATGCAATAATCCGTGAAATCATCCAACCCGAACATTGTGAATGGAATCAGAACTTTACTTGCAACGCGCTGTACGACACATATCGAGTGGTCTTTGATGTGCTGATACGCATTCCCAACGAGACGGAAATCACCAACCAGGCGTACTTGAACGACAGCATAGACTTGTGAAGTCGTTGTTCCAGTGCTTGCATGATTGCCTGTTTGCCAATGGCACTTCAAAAAGAAGGAAAAGGAAAAAGAAAAAGAAGAAGAAGAAAAAAAAGAAAAAGAGGAAGAAGAAGAAGAAGAAGCAGAAGAAGCAGAAGAAGCAGAAGAAGCAGAAGCAGAAGGAAAAGAAGAGGAAAAGAAAACAGAAACAGACACAATGGATGCAAATATCATCCCCGAACTGCTAAATGTGCCTTCGGCGCTGTTGTATCGAAGCCTGATCGAATCGATAAAAATTAGGACTTTGTCCGACCTTTCCAAAGAAAACGTGCGAAACGACCTGCTGTCCTCCAAGTCGTCCATGTACTACCTGTTTGGAGTCGTGTGTCTGACTCTGGGCGGACATGCGGATCATCGTCCAACCTCGAAAAAGTTTGCAAATCTGGCCATTCGATATCTCAACAAGTGCGAGGGATGTCAAGACAACACCATTATTGCCGCCTTTACTCCAAGCGACTTATGCTTCGCCCATGGAATTTTTTATGACGATGACGAAAAGGCTTTAGCTTATGCAAAGCAAGGCTATAGTGATTCCAATGGGTTTCGTGCAAGCTCTATTTTTATTTCAATTATAAACAAATAAATAAATAAATAAATAAATATATATATATATAT
>ASPP01008329.1:0-10967 GCA_000512085.1 Reticulomyxa filosa
GAAGAAGAAGAAGAAGAAGAGAAAAAAAAAAAGAAAGACAAAGGGAAATACAATAGTAAGAATAAAAGTAAAAAGCTAAAAAAAAAAAAGAAAAAGAAAAGACGAAAAAAAAACTCAAGTCAAAATTAAAGGAAGTAACAAACGACGACGACGACGACGACGAGCAAAGTGAAAAAAAAAGCGAAAACGAAAAAGATAAAAAATTAAAAAACGCGGAAAAGAAACCAAACAAGATGAGTGGCGGTCGTAAAGTTAAGAAAGCTCAAGGATGTACAGTCGAATTAGACCTTTCTAATTTAGAAACTAATCACTTCACATTCAATGACGAAATCGAGCTTAAGACACAAGAGAGAGCACGCACTAATAGTTTATTTTTATAAAAATACGTTATATATGTATAAATATTGTCTAACAGCGGAGCCAGATATTGTTACAATTGTATGTATGTATGTGATTGTGTGTACGTGTGTAAATAAAATCTATTCAAATAATGATAATGAATGCATTCCAAAAAGACAACCCATTCTACAAAACATTGAATGGATATTCGGACAAGAGCTGGAAAATCATACTAGATCGTGCCTTAGGCTTGTGCTATGGGTCTGCGATTGGCGATTCAATCGGAAGCTTTTTCCCAGTGTCGGAAGGGGTGACGAACAAGCTGGAAGAAGCAATGTCGATGAAGACACCAGGAATGCGATACAAGAGAGCTATTCCAGGTCAAGGGACGGATGACACCGAAACGGCCATGTGTATTGCACGCGGTTTATTGCGTATGATAGCAAGGAACGCAGACAAAGATAAACAACATCACGTCACCATGAAATTCGTAGCGGAAGAATATAACACGTGGTGGCAGACAGACCCATTGGATCAGGGCAGTACCTTCTTTGCACATGCGGTGAGAGACAAAGGATTAAATAAAATGCGTGAAAATGCCTATCTCAAAAACGAGGAAATCAAGGAAGAGCACGGCGAACCAAAGGGGGTATTGACCAATGGAAGTCTTATTCGATGCATGCCTTTAATTGTCTATGGCATACGTTTGCAGCCCGAACAAACCTTTAATCTCATGCGATTGGATAGCTCATTAACTCATGCTAGCTATACCGTTTATTACACCGTTACTGTCTACGCTCTCGCGGCACAGTACTTAATTCGATATCCACAACAAGGAGAACGCAATAAAAATGCCATCAAATTCGCCATGGAATTCTTGAGCGCACAAAAGCAAGAACGCAAACGCTCAAAAACACATAATCCGGCCATCGAGGAGGTCTTGCGGTGGATCGAACGAGCCAAAAGTGCTGCTGACGACAAAAGTACGTATGCACCTCAGAAATTGGATGAGTTCCGTGAATTTCACAGCCATATCAAAATTTCTTTCCAAAGAGCTTTTTATCACTTATGGAAAGGGGACTCCTACGATGTTGCCATTAAAGAGACCCTCATATTTGGAGGCAATGCCGACAGCAATTGCTGTGTCGTCGGCGGTTTGATTGGAGCCTATCATGGAATGAAGCCTTTAGTCGAGAAAAGAGAAATCATTGACAACTGGCCCGGCAATTCAGACAATCACGAAAATACTGATCAAGAGAAAAGAGATCCTTATCAAGCCAAATGGTATAGGCAATATGTTCCTCTTTTACTCAATTACGCTCTTCCCCCAAAAGGCTATCATCTTAGTGACAAAACTGCTACTTATGATCCCAAATCTAAAGAAGAAGAATTTGTGTTGTAACGAAATATTATAATGGAGAAAAAAAAAGAAGGGCTATGTTTATGTGCAAAAAAGACAAAATATTTCATGAACGTTAATTTTGTGTTTATTTTTGCTTTCATTAATAAAAAGTTACATTGTCATGGATAATCTATTGTTTGTCTTTTTAAATTTTTTCTCCTCTCATTTCCGGAAAATTTATTCGCAATTTAAATAAGCAAATACCTTTTTTTTTAATATGCACGTGGTTATACACTTAATTTGTCTTTGGATGTGTATGGGTATACTCAAAAAAAAATTGTTTTTTGAAAAGAAGGGATTTTTTTTTAATTCAACGTTTGCTTCATATTGATGTCAATCCGCCAACACATTATGACAGCAAATATGGTTCGATCAAATCTTTTGAATGGAGACGAGCCGAATAGCATGGTTCCAGCAACACAATCGCTATCAACCCATTCTCAAGTAAGTCAAGGTTGTTCCACACGTGACCGCAACATATCAAATGAAAGTCGGCAAGCTCCCTACCAAGAGTTAGAACAAATGACCATGGGGCAATTGACACAAAGTGAAAGTGCTTATACTTCACTGGGTGATCGAAGTGGGCAGTATTATGCAACATTTGATCTCCCATCATTGCAACCCGTGAATTCAATTATCATTGACAGGGTAAATAAAGACAAATCTTCGTCTTCATCATCTCATCCCAATGACAAGTGGATGATATCAGATTGGAACTCACTTTTTTTTGCATATCATCATCAAACCAGTTTTTTTTCAATCCTTTAATTTCTGCGCACAAATATACATACGTACATATATAGGCATATGTGTATGTATATTTGTATACAATGCCGAGACTTCAATCTATTTTTATAAAAAAAAAGGTAATAATTTATATCGTCATGTGATAATATCATTGATTGGGATTATAATGATAGCAGGCACATTTGTGATAGAATTTGAATACATACCATGTTATTGTTTATTGTTTACTCGCTTTAATGACTATTGCAATTTGTTGTTATTTCTATTGTTTCTTATTCACTTGATCAGTCTTTCCAAATATTCGAATGTGCATTGGGTAGAATGTTATAAATACTTGTTTGTGACATTATATTGCAATAGTATTGTCGCCTTTGGCATGGGAGTTACATGGGCAATATTCAATCACGGCTTGAGCCATCCTCAGTTGTTGTTTATTGATTGTTTGAAGACAAGCAACCATCAGAATGAAAAAGATAAATGGTGTTCAGAACAATCGCAAAATACCTTTGTCATTGTTACCGTTATCATTTCTTATTGTCTGCCATTTTTCTATTCACTCTATTTTTTGATTGGTTAGTCCTTTTTCTTGTGTCTTGTTTTTATAAGTTAAATGCTATCCTTTGAACAACTGCAAAAAAAAAACAAAAAAACAACGTGTTTTTGTATTTGAATCCATTAGGCTGCTTGCCTGTCCCTATTTTCAAAAATATGAAAATGGGAATGTTTGTAGTGTTTATGAATTTGATTTGCTATTTAAGTTGGAATTTTGTTGGATTTGGAGTGAATAATCAATGGAGTTATGATTTTTTTCAAGAAATATGGAGCCCTTCTCAAAGTGAACAAAAAGAACTATCTTCATGGCACCAGAAACAACGATGGATATTCGTTATTATATTTGTAATCGCTGCTATATTGGTCATTGAAGCTGTTTACTTGTTTTTATTTTGTTTGAATGATAAAATTTATCATTGCGGAAAATACATTACCAAATGTCAATGTTACTACGAATACTGTCGTCCACGTGATCCCAAAAAACTCCAAATTTCTGCCACGCGTTGCTCTTTTTTTTCCAAATGCTGTTGCCCTAAAACTGCCTCTCCTTTCGAGTCGAACATGTCATATTTTGCTAAACGACATAAACCTTCTGTTTCTTATCAGGTGGATGAAAAAATCAAAGAGCTTGTTACCATGCCCGGTGGAGATTGACACTTTTTTAGTGTTGTTTTGTTTTCTCTTCGCCTCCCTACAAAAAAATGGCCAGCCCTTGAAATTAATATTTTGGCTTTCTTGGAAATGTTGACTCGTTAATTCAACGTCTCCATTTATTTGATACGCTTTCTGAATATTTCTTTTATCTTGTGGTGAGTGTGACAACAAACAGTGGTGTTTGATGTAGGAATATTAATTATGTGTTAGCAAAAGAATAAAAATAAATAAAACAAATTAAGTCAACAAAACAACCCCACCCAACGAAAGCAAGCTTTTTTTGAATGATATCGTCCCAATTTTTTTGTTAATCAATTTAACAATTTTAGAATGCTCTAAGCTATGATGAGCAATTGAACTATATTGCTTAAACCTTTTATTTTTTTCTCTAAAGATTTTTTGAAGGGTGATCTGTTTGGATAGTGATGAAAACAATTAATTTGGATTGATCAAAACGTCCATTTAAAAAAATTCAAAATTGTTATTAAGACCATGGACATTCATAAAACAGTATTATTACAAAAAAAAAATATTATGTTTGAAGTGCCCCTTGCCAGTCTTGATAAGTCTATGAAGACTACAAGCCAGACAATAATCTTCGTTGTATTCATCGTCCTAATTGAACAAGCTGCTTTGATGATCATACATATTTTTCGATTGCATTTGCGTTAGTACGCTTCGGTCTTTTATCTGGCAATAGCTTCATATACACAAGATGACGACAGGCTTTTCTATGATTTGAAAAATAATATTTTTAGATAAAACAAAGATTAATTTGAGTGAAAGCAATTGAACAAATACGTTTGAAAAAAATCAAACAAAGACTTAGTAGACAGTTGCATAATAAAAAGGTCAAGATTTGGCAGATTTAGCATAATGATTTTTGCTTGTTTGACACAAAAGGTATTGAAATTCATGCAAGATATATAGTGGAATAAATTCTGAAATTTATAAAGAAATATTAGAATATGATATGTTAACATTGTATATGATTAAAATGACTTGTTGTTTCAATAAGACAATGAGGCATGCCACAATACTAAAGAAGTAATGAATTAATTTGAAAAAATAAAATAAAACTAATAAAATTTTCACCAAATTCACCAGATATTAATCAAATAGAAAATCTTTGTTATATAATAAAAAAAATTACACAAAAGCAAAAATTAACACAAAACAATAACTGTGTGAAAAGTTTGAAAAACATGTTAAATCATTAACATTCAATATTGGTCACTTCCAGATTTGTGTCTTTTTGCGATTGATTAAGCAACAACCAAACCTTTACCTTTTTTAGGAATATCTTTTACTTAGTTGCAGAAAAGAAAGTCAAAATCAATGCTATGGAAACTCCACAATTCACCGCAAATGTGGAAACAATTGTTTAAGTGAACTGTATTTTTCATGATTTTTATTTTTTTTGCTTGGTATGATTTCATTTCATTTGAGTTGAATTTATGATATTGAAGACTTTAAGTCAAAGTGAATTGAACTGAAAATTTCGTAAACATTAGTGAATAAAAAATTAACAAATAAAAACAACCGAATGAATTGCTCTCTTTGTAATAATTTCTTGAAGAAAGAAATTAGAACTTGTATTTAGTGTAGTACAAGTCCATATTCTAAAGGTTTGAACTCGGGAGGACCCGAGGAACCCCCAGTGGGTTAAACTTCCTTTACAACCTTCTTCACTTTGCCTTGTTTTGTTTTCCTCTTTTTCGTGTCATTTCTCTTTAATTTGTTTTAATTTACTTGTTTGTTGACAATCAGGCTCTTTGAGCAAAAAAGCACTTTCGTATTACATTTAGTGCGAACTCTTTTCTGGCTGGCGTCTCACAAGCGTAATAGGAATGATTGCCCTTTTGAGTAAATTTCAACAAAAATCAAAATAATTAAAGAAAAGAAAAGACAAACGAGAACAAACAAAAAAGTAAGGAAGTAAATTTTGCGAAAAGGATTTCTGAGCTTCCCTTTACATTTACAGTGCTTGCTCTGTTGTTGAAAAGAATACAATTACAGTGTTTAAAAAATCGCACGAAATATGCAAGAAAAAATTACAAATTTGTTTAAATGAAGGAAAATGCAAATTGCAAATCATGAATATTTGTAACAATTTCAGAAAACAATCAAATTTTGCACAAACTACTGCTTGTGGTCATCTTTGCTGAGATTTGTGTGTGTTTGTGTTGTGTTCTTTCTCTGAGTTTAATGGATAGTGTTTTCGATAATCTGCATATAATTTGTCAATAAGTTCCAAAACTTGTCCTTCGGCTATAAGATTTTGAGTATAAAATTGTTTGACTGCCAGCATGTGAGACCACAGCTTTTGATTATTTGCTCGATCCAAATCAATGGTCATTTGAACGACCTGTTTGTGTGTGTTCGCGAGCGTAAATTAATTTTAAATTAGAAACAAAAATTAAATAAATAAATAATAAATATTTTGTAAATAAATGACAAGAGAGACACCAAGCCATAAAAAAGTTTACAAAAACAAGGTCACATGTACCATTGCTTTCCATTCGTTGTGTCTATCTTCGGAAATTATGCCAACTCCCAGCTTTTCTTTCAAACTGTAAAACATCTCGAATAGGCTTCGATAATCTTCTTGAGTACAAAAACGTACACTTAAAGTGCTTAAATTACTTAAAACTAATCAATGCACAACAGCAATACAACAACTGTCAACATTTTTGTTAAAAAAAAAATGGAAAAAAGCACAGAATAAACAAAGGAGTACAAACCTTGCAATGCTTCGTCTAAAATTTCTGGATCAACTGGATTTGCTCTTGTCTTTTTCTTTCCTTTGTTATTATTCCAATGTCTTGTATCATATTGTATGTTTTTTTCGCTTTCCTTTTGTTCTGTATCACTTTCTACTGTATTTTGCTTTTGTTTTGTATACGTCATATCATTCCCAAACAAATCAATTTGTTCCAAACTTTTTGTATCCGAATTTGTTGATTTTGTAAACATTTCCTCATTTGAATTTTCTTTTTTGATTAGTTTTCTTCGTTTTCTGGTATTGATTTTCAAATCAATATCTTTTTGTGTTTGCTCATGACTATCCCATTGAGTATCTTTATCGATATAATGCTGTCCACAGGTTTTGGCGGAAGCCGCAACTTTGCCACTTCGATTTTCGTTTTCATTGTAAGTACTGGTGTTATTTTTGGAAAAGCTTTCATCCGTATGAACATTGATGCTCATACAAATGGAAGACCCATCTTCTGTCATTGATTCACTATCGCTGCGATACTTATCCCTTCGATTGACAGTTTTCCCACGGCTTCGCCTGCGTTTGCGTGGCTTCAATGTGCTGTCCCCTTGTTTTTCTTTGTCAAATCCCGTACCATGATTTTTGTAATTTGCCCTTTCAAGTTCTGATGACGCTTTCTTTGCTGTTAGGTGCGTGGCTATTGCCGACATACGAGGTGGGTGAGAAACATATGGCGTCGTCCAATTCACTTTCTGTAGCAAAAAAAAAAATAATTGCAATAATGCTGAAAGCGTTATTTTTTTTTTATCATGTCTTTTATGTGTTTTTTTGTTATCGTAAGCCTATCTTTTGTCTCGTGCAAAAAAAAAAAATCTTAAGTGTAAAACGTAAAGAACACTTTCGTATTACATTTAACCTTTTTTCAAAAAAAAAAATTCATTGCCTTGAAAAACAATAAAAAAAACAAATTAATGTGTCCGGTTTTATTTTGTTTTTTTTTACACGCAACTTGTACTGTTTCAGCTGCTCCATCAATTAAATTATTGTTCGGTTCACAATGGACTGCTTTTGGAATGACGTTAGAAACTTTTTGAGAGACTTGCTGCTGCTCCTGTCGCATCAACGCACTGATTTCTACCGTCTCGAAATCACCTTTGGGGGGCTGTTGAAAACAAGACGAAAAAATATTTGCGTGTGTGTGGTACACCTTCCGCGGGTAAAGCAAAACAACAGATATACGTAACAAATGGATATTGCAGCAACCAAAGTGGAATATTACGTCTCCATTCAGGCTTCAATTGAAAGCTTGACAACCAATCGTCAGGGTTTATTCGCTCGTTTGGTGCGGGATGCGATTTCGAACATTGTCTTGTTTTTTTTTAAATTTCTTCTTATATTTGTGTCTTCAAATGTGAACAAAAATTTCACAATTTATTGAGAAGTGGATAGTAGACACTTTGACTTACAGTAGGACTGCCGGAGAAAAATCATAGCGCTTTGGTGCAGTATTTAAACTGAAAGTTAAATGTTGGATATCACTCAATACGCGACGAACACTTTCATCATCAGTGCTAGTACTGGAGTACAGGTTTGAATGACTCGAGGTGGAACTCATACCTTACCTACTACAAGTCAATTGACTGCCATGCAATGTGAAACCTCAAAGAAATGAATGCCAAAGTTTATATCTTAGAAATCACCTTATATGTTGTGGTAGCTGACCGTGTCCGACCTTGTTCCCGTTTTTGCCAAACTAGAAGTTCAATTTGCACTGCAAAGCAGCTGCACGATAGTTTTCCACACTTGCAATTTTGTTTTATTTGTTTTAAGCAGAGCTTTAATTGTTTCTGAACGGGTTTTTTTTTTACACTGTTTATATTTTGTATCTCCAGCTTGTTTTGAAAATTGATTAAGTTATCATTTTGCTTTTGAAAAATCAGTTATTGCATTAGCTGTAATCTGTGTTTTTTTTACTTTGTTTTGATTGGACGTAAGTGTGTTTCCTTTGTTAAAAAGGAGCTATTGAAAAACACCATATTTTCACAGTTTTAAAAACAGAGGGAAGAAATTGCAATTAGGACTTTACAAAATGCGATCCCTTGTCAAATGTCCTCTTTTTTGTTTACGAAAAAAAGAAATGGAAAGAAAAAAAAAAAAAAAAAAGAAGAGAAAGAGAAAATGCACACAATTAAAAGTAAAACTTCAAACGAGATTGTTTCAAGCAAGTTTTGAATGTGTTGCCTTCCAATTTTTGATAGCGACGTCGTCATTGGCATTGACACCACTTCGAACGCATTCGACAAGGCTTCCATCGGACAGCATATCTTCAAATTGGGAAAGATATTCTTGGACGAAGGCCTCTTCATCGGAATCCATACCAGCGTAAATATCAAAGGCCAGACGCATTCCATTTTCGTCTTGCAAAGCCTCCGACTTGACATTGCGTACTTGCCCTTTGCTCAGCACTTGTGCCAATTGTCCGCTCAGTTCGTCATCGTCAATTTGAGTCGCGTCGATATCCTCACTCCACAGCACGTCGCAAGAGAAGTGTATTGCGCATTTTTGGATTTTGTTTTTGTTGGATGCGGCAGCAGTAGCAGTAGCAGTAGTAGTAGTAGCAGCAGTAGCAGTGGTAGTAGCAGCGGTAGTAGTAGAAGCAGTGGCAATAGGGATTGCACTTGCCTTGTTAGGCAAAGGTTGTACGGATGCAAGAGTAGGAAGAGGACGACTTGGAACTTTCTGTAAAGACCATCCAACAAAATAATCCCAAGATATTTGAGAATAGGGATTATCTGCAAAGGAAAAAAAAAAACACACACACACACACATATACATATACAAACAAATAAACGTAACGGTGCGTGAGAATCTTTTCTCTTGCTTTTTTTCAGAGGCACTTTCGTCGTTATCAATGGCGGCCGAATTTGCGTTGATATTTGGATTGGGCTGGCCCGCCTTTCTCGATGGCATCATCATCGCCATCGACATACTTCGCGCCCGGTCGCGTTTCAATTTGACGCGCAATAGCTCAATTTGCTTTGTGTCTTCGGCCAGGCGTTTCTTTGCTTTTGCCAGAGCTTTCAATCGCTTCTTGTGATCATCGTCGCCATCGCCCTGGCCCTTTTTGTTTTTGCTATCAGCTTCGGCGTTCTCGTTACTTTTGGAATTTCGTTCATTTGGGTTACCCCCAATTTTTTTTTTTTTTTTTTTATTATTTACAAAAAAAAAAAACAAAGATGAATCAAAAGTATAAACATTCAAACATAAATAGCATTCGTTCTAAATGCTAAGCAGGCTGTTAAAAAAAAAAAAAAAGCAAAACATCACTTTGAGTTTGCAGTTGCGTGTTTATCAGAAGCTTCTTCTTCTGCTTGTTCTTGTTCTGGTTCTGGTTCTCGTTCTGGTTCCTGTTCCGGCTCTGGTTCTGGTTCTGGTTCTAGTTCCGGTTCTGGTACTTGAAGCTCATTCTTCTTTCTTTCGATATCCTCTTGGAACAATTTTCTTTGCTTTTCAATTTCCATGCGCTCATTTGCTAGTTGATTTCTTAACTCGGTTATACGTGTAATTTCTCTGTCCACTTCCTCTTTTTCTTTTTTTCTTCATTCATTTTTTTGGTATATATGTGTGGTACATATTTATTATTATTTTCAAAAAAAAAAAAAAAAAAAAAGGGGGGGTATCATTATGGGACACAACATTAATATATCGAACATACAGCGATACAAATAAATATATGTTAATATGTTGTTATTTAAAAAAAAATGTTGTGAAATAACTTTTGTTCCTCCCATTTTTTCATTTCTTCTTGTAGGGAAGTGGTTTGCTTTTGCGTGAGTTCTTTGGACAATCGTTGCAGATTTTCTCTTTCCACTGTCAATTTTTTCCTTTCTACTGCTAAGTTTTGTTGCTCTTTTTTCCTTGCAGCACACACACACACAGTAATCACATACAAAAAAGAATGCAATATATTTAAGTGAAAAACGTGTTTTTCCTCTCCTTCTTTCTTCTTTTTTTTTTGGTCTAACCTTAGTTCTTCAAGTTCTTGTCGCTGCTGCAGAATCAATTTCAATTGCTCCTTTTCGTGTTCGATGAGCAGACGCTGCTTTGCGGTTTCCAACTTGTCTTGTTCGATTTGCATTTTCTCTTGCTCGAGCTTTTCTTTTTCGAGATTGATCAAGTTCTGTTCAGCATTGGTCGTAGCGGGTTGTTTGGCCTTTCGCTCTTGGAGTTGGGAATGCCGTGCCTGCGATTGTTGTTGCGATTGTGATTGCTGTTGTGGTTGTTGTGGTTGTTGTTGTTGTTGTTGTTGTTGTTGTTGCGGATGTTCCGTTCGATCGTCGCCATTCTGTTTGTCCAACATCCATTGTTCCTCCTCCCCATTGAAGAACACCTGGCTGGACTCCACATTGGGTGATGCCGCCGCACTCGTCGCAGGACTGGTCCGACTTACTTGAGGCGATGTCGGCATGGCAGAATTAAGTCCGCCATATTGCGAGAGTTTTCTTTTTTCGGTCCCTTTTGACCTTTTTTTTTTTTTTTTTTTTTTTAAAAAAA